>JAQBSW010002552.1:57500-100992 GCA_029291075.1 Eudiplozoon nipponicum | reverse complement strand
TAAACAGTGTTCAACTACTGCCAAAATAAAAGATTATCTGTAATTTCAAATCTTGATTATATTCTAATTCGCACATTGACAATAGAATGAATTTGAAACATCCGATGTGGTACAGATACAGAACATGAGAACTGGTTCAATAGAAAGCAATTTCGTTCGAGAACGTATATTTATTATTCGCTAATTCGACAGGAATGTAATGGAATTTGTTTGGGTTTATAGGCGTAAACCGCAATGTATTTAGTAAATATTTAAATTGCTTTCGAAAATATTCGGTTCGGAGCTAAGTTGTGATTGGAAATTTAAAATATTGATATTGTGTCTCGTTCGGTTAAAAGGTACATTTTCCAATTTCACCGAAACTAATATTGCACAAATTTCATGTAAACTGCATATCTTGTTTAAGCAGCATGTAACAATTACGTAAATAAAATTGAAATTTGAATGACCAAATTGGCATCCTTCTATGCATTAGAGCATAAAATATTTTTGGTATTAAATCAAAATACACAAATTACCTTTTTGGAGTTCTGAAATTATGAGGTGATTCCTTCACAAGTACGTGCACCTAATGAAGCTTTTTTTGAAAATTGTTTCGTTGCATTTAATTATTCAATCGCAGGAAGAGTATCAATTATTGAAAAGTTAATTTAATCCCGCTGAAATATAATTTTTGAAGTAGCCCATCTATACGAAGTAAATCCAGACAAAAATACACTCGTTCATTAATAAAGAATATATTCGCACCCCAATGGGAAATGTTTGCAAATTTCTCATTAAGCACACTGCCAGATGGATGAATGATAACGCAACTATTTGTGTAAAGCGTTTTTTTAAATAAAATATATGGTATAAATTGCACATATAATTTTGGCAACATTTTCGCGCATATTTTCAAAGCCTTTATTTTCGCTTACAAGGAAATATATTTCAAGTAATAGTCGTAATATTTTAAGACTAAAATAACACCGGTTGGTTTATTAAAATAGAGTGTGATATAAAATAATTTCCGTGCTATCCCAATTACAATATAGAACATAATATTCGACACACTGCAATTTTACTTCGATTAACAAATTGACATTAACTCTTAAGTATGAATATGGAAATCTGTATGTTATTTGGTCTTCTATAATGCACAAACGGAAAGTTTAAGTTTTTCCGGAATTTCATGAAAATTTAATCTATAGTAACTTTATTTCTATGATTCAACATGACGTGAATCAAATTTGATCCCCTTTCTTTGTGTTAACCGCTTGCAGTTATAGGTTTATGGGCAAATATATTTGAAGCTGATCAGACTATTGCTTGTTTTGCCACTGATTTTGTAAATTTATATTGCATTTCTCTCTCTGCTAGGTTTTTTAACAATTAAAAAAACGCGCTCTACCGGCGTTTTGAATTTAAAAATTAACCCCTTATAAATAAAAATGAAACAGAATGGAAAATTTTATATTATTATATTATTATAAATATTATATACATTCAATCTAAAAGGTTACATGCAATTTGAATTGCGGCTCATTTACTGATCAGCTTATGAACAGCAGAGTAATATCGAAAATTCAAATTCACCACAAGAAGAAACCATAAAAACTGATTCAATTATAAGAAAATTCGCCGTGTCACAAATATCGTATTTCGCGTTTTCAAAATAATTGGTATTTAATTCTTTTGAAGTTTATGTGCGAAAGCAGCTATAACTTTCGGAATTATGCTTTCGTCCTTCATGATGAAAATATTTAGGAGCTAATATCAAATTTCAGATTTATCATTATATACATAGTTTTTCGCATAATTTAAACTTATTTTGACAAAATTGAACAAAATGAAATTGGAAATAATTTCACTCAATACGAGTATCTTACTTAAGTAATATTAAATATATAAAAAAGAAATTCCAATTTAAATAGACACAATTTTCGTACTGGTATGCTATAAATCTATACAACTTAATCTATATTAACCAAAATGCTCCAAATTCCTCTTTTATTTTGTATTATTCTGGAGTGCCTTATTAAGAATGAGAGATGGATATCATGTGATTTTGAATAATGTTTTATCTCCTTGATTAATATATTATAGAATCGTTTGCAATAATCACATTTTGATTTCGCATTATATTGCATTTTTCGCAATATTCCAAATTTAAGCAAGCTTTCTATAAGAAGACAATTCATGCGGTCATATTCTCGTGCTTCATTTTTGAATAAAACCGTGATTGCTGGAGTAAATTTTTGCAAAAAATAAAACACTCGCAGCCAGCTGCGTGAATGATATCACAAACATCTTTCATGAACATTATTTCAAATCCAACAGCTTTAATAAAATTTCACATAAGTATTGAGCCGAATTCGTTGACATACTCAGTGCGATGTGTAATACTTACACGTTACTGTATTGAAAAGAATAATCGTAATGATTTCCGGAATATACTTTCAGGTGTAATTTTGTCAATATACAGAGATGTAAATAAGAGTTTTAAAGTCAATTGCATTATCCTAATCGAAGGTATGACTCGACGAAAATCGTTTTCACTCTGATGTGTCAAGTATCATGATGCGTTAATGTGGATGTAGGAATGTGAAAGAAATTGAAAATATTATAGTTCTACAACGGTAAGATTCAAAACTTTGTGGAATTTGTTGAAAAATACCAGACATTAATTTACGATTGCCTGAAGCTGTATGCGTCATAACGAAATTCAATTACTTTCTACTTGTAGTTCGCTTACATTTATACGAATAAAAGAAAATTTGTTTGGCATAGATTAAACAAATACTAGTTTTGTAAATAGATTGTCAGAAGGTTTGTGGATTTATCGGAAATGAGGCGCCTCTTCGCTTATTTCCCCCGAAATATTAATAAGTTCCGCAGTTCCAGTCTTTTAAATTTTCATAATGAAATGTTACAAAAAATATAAGCAGAAAGCGAAACTTAAACAGAGTTCAACTACTGCCACAATAAAAGGTTTTCTGTAATTTCAAATCTTGATTATATTCTAATTCGCACATTGACAAAAGAATGAATTTGAAACATCCGATGTGTTACAGATACAGAACATGAGAACTGGTTCAATAGAAAGCAATTTCTTTCGAGAACGTATATTTATTATTCGCTAATTCGACAGGAATGTAATGGAATTTGTTTGGGTTTATAGGCGTAAACCGCAATGTATTTAGTAAATATTTAAATTGCTTTCGAAAATATTCCATTCGGAGCTAAGTTGTGATTGGAAATTTAAAATATTGATATTGTGTCTCGTTCGGTTGAAAGGTACATTTTCCAATTTCACCGAAACTAATATTGCACAAATTTCATGTAAACTGCATATTTTGTTTAAGCAGCAAGTAACAATTACGCAAATAAAATTGAAATTTGAATGACCAAATTGGCATCCTTCTATGCATTAGAGCATAAAATATTATTGGTATTAAATCAAAATACACAAATTACCTTTTTCGAGTTCTGAAATTATGAGGTGATTCCTTCACAAGTACGTGCACCTAATGAAGCTTTTTTTGAAAATTGTTTCGCTGCATTTAATTATTCAATCGCAGAAGGAATATCAATTATTGAAAAGTTAATTTAATCCCGCTGAAATATAATTTTTGAAGTAGCCCATCTATACAAAGTAAATCCAGACGAAAATACACTCGTTCATTAATAAAGAATATATTCGCACCCCAATGGGAAATGTTTGCAAATTTCTCATTAAGCACACTGCCAGATGGATGAATGATAACGCAACTATTTGTGTAAAGCGTTTTTTTAAATAAAATATATGGTATAAATTGCACATATAATTTTGGCAACATTTTCGCGCATATTTTCAAAGCCTTTATTTTCGCTTACAAGGAAATATATTTCAAGTAATAGTCGTAATATTTTAAGACAAAAATAACACCGGTTGGTTTATTAAAATAGAGTGTGATATAAAATAATTTCCGTGCTATCCCCATTACAATATAGAACATAATATTCGACACACTGCAATTTTACTTCGATTAACAAATTGACATTAACTCTTAAGTATGAATATGGAAATCTGTATGTTATTTGGTCTTCTATAATGCACAAACGGAAAGTTGAAGTTTTTCCGGAATTTCATGAAAATTTAATCTATAGTAACTTTATTTCTATGATTCAACATGACGTGAATCAAATTTGATCCCCTTTCTTTGTGTTAACCGCTTGCAGTTATAGGTTTATGGGCAAATATATTTGAAGCTGAACAGACTATTGCTTGTTTTGCCACTGATTTTGCAAATTTATATTGTATTTCTCTCTCTGCTAGGTTTTTTAAGAATTAAAAAAAACGCGCTCTACCGGCGTTTTGAATTTAAAAATTAACCCCTTATAAATAAAAATGAAACAGAATGGAAAATTTTAACAAATATTATATACATTCAATCTAAAAGGTTACATGCAATTTGAATTGCGGCTCATTTCCTGATCAGCTTATGGACAGCAGAGAAATATCGAAAATTCAAATTTACCACAAGAAGAAACCATAAAAACTGATTCAATTATAAGAGAATTCGCCGTGTCACAAATATCGTATTTCGCGTTTTCAAAATAATTGGAATTTTATTCTTTTGAAGTTTATGTGCGAAAGCAGCTATAACTTTCGGAATTATGCTTTTGTCTTTCATGATGAAAATATTTAGGAGCTAATATCAAATTTCAGATTTATCATTATATATATAGTTTTTCGCATAATTGAAACTTATTTTGACAAAATTTAACAAAATGAAATTGGAAATAATTTCACTCAATAGGAGTATCTTACTTAAGTAATATTAAATATATAAAAAAGAAATTCCAATTTAAATAGACACAATTTTCGTACTGGTATGCTATAAATCCATAAAAGTTAATCTATATTAACCAAAATGCTCCAAATTCCTCTTTTATTTTGTATTACTCTGGAGTGCCTTATTAAGAATGAGAGATGGATATCATGTGATTTTGAATAATGTTTTATCTCTTTGATTAATATATCATAGAATCGTTTGCAATAATCACATTTTGATTTCGCATAATATTGCATTTTTCGCAATATTCCAAATTTAAGCAAGCTTTCTATAAGAAGACAATTCATGCGGTCATATTCTCGTGCTTCATTTTTGAATACAACCGTGATTGCTGGAGTAAATTTTTGCAAATAATAAAACACTCGCAGCCAGCTGCGTGAATGATATCACAAACATCTTTCATGAACATTATTTCAAATCCAACAGCTTTAATAAATTTTCACATAAGTATTGAGCCAAATTCGTTGACATACTCAGTGCGATGTGTAATACTTACACGTTACTGTATTGAAAAGAATAATCGTAATGATTTCCGGAATATACTTTCAGGTGTAATTTTGTTAATATACAGAGATCTAAATAAGAGTTTTAAAGTCAATTGCATTATCCTAATCGAAGGTATGACTCGACGAAAATCGTTTTCACTCTGATCTGTTAAGTATCATGATGCGTTAATGTGGATGTAGGAATGTGAAAGAAATTGAAAATATTATAGTTCTACAACGGTAAGATTCAAAACTTTGTGGAATTTGTTGAAAAATACCAGGCATTAATTTACGATTGCCTGAAGCTGTATGCGTCATAACGAAATTCAATTACTTTCTACTCGTAGTTCGCTTACATTTATACGAATAAATGAAAATTTGTTTGGCATAGATTAAACAAATACTAGTTTTGTAAATAGATTGTCAGAAGGTTTGTGGATTTATCGGAAATGAGACGCCTCTTCGCCTATTTCCACCGAAATATTAATAAGTTCCGCAGTTCCAGTCTTTTAAATTTTCATAATTAAATGTTACAAAAAAATATAAACAGAAAGCGAAACTTAAACAGTGTTCAACTACTGCCAAAATAAAAGATTATCTGTAATTTCAAATCTTGATTATATTCTAATTCGCACATTGACAAAAGAATGAATTTGAAACATCCGATGTGGTACAGATACAGAACATGAGAACTGGTTCAATAGAAAGCAATTTCGTTCGAGAACGTATATTTATTATTCGCTAATTCGACAGGAATGTAATGGAATTTGTTTGGGTTTATAGGCGTAAACCGCAATGTATTTAGTAAATATTTAAATTGCTTTCGAAAATATTCGGTTCGGAGCTAAGTTGTGATTGGAAATTTAAAATATTGATATTGTGTCTCGTTCGGTTGAAAGGTACATTTTCCAATTTCACCGAAACTAATATTGCACAAATTTCATGTAAACTGCATATCTTGTTTAAGCAGCAAGTAACAATTACGTAAATAAAATTGAAATTTGAATGACCAAATTGGCATCCTTCTATGCATTAGAGCATAAAATATTTTTGGTATTAAATCAAAATACACAAATTACCTTTTTGGAGTTCTGAAATTATGAGGTGATTCCTTCACAAGTACGTGCACCTAATGAAGCTTTTTTTGAAAATTGTTTCGTTGCATTTAATTATTCAATCGCAGGAAGAGTATCAATTATTGAAAAGTTAATTTAATCCCGCTGAAATATAATTTTTGAAGTAGCCCATCTATACGAAGTAAATCCAGACAAAAATACACTCGTTCATTAATAAAGAATATATTCGCACCCCAATGGGAAATGTTTGCAAATTTCTCATTAAGCACACTGCCAGATGGATGAATGATAACGCAACTATTTGTGTAAAGCGTTTTTTTAAATAAAATATATGGTATAAATTGCACATATAATTTTGGCAACATTTTCGCGCATATTTTCAAAGCCTTTATTTTCGCTTACAAGGAAATATATTTCAAGTAATAGTCGTAATATTTTAAGACTAAAATAACACCGGTTGGTTTATTAAAATAGAGTGTGACATAAAATAATTTCCGTGCTATCCCAATTACAATATAGAACATAATATTCGACACAATGCAATTTTACCTCGATTAACAAATTGACATTAACTCTTAAGTATGAATATGGAAATCTGTATGTTATTTGGTCTTCTATAATGCACAAACGGAAAGTTTAAGTTTTTCCGGAATTTCATGAAAATGTAATCTACAGTAACTTTATTTCTATGATTCAACATGACGTGAATCAAATTTGATCCCCTTTCTTTGTGTTAACCGCTTGCAGTTATAGGTTTATGGGCAAATATATTTGAAGCTGATCAGACTATTGCTTGTTTTGCCACTGATTTTGTAAATTTATATTGCATTTCTCTCTCTGCTAGGTTTTTTAACAATTAAAAAAACGCGCTCTACCGGCGTTTTGAATTTAAAAATTAACCCCTTATAAATAAAAATGAAACAGAATGGAAAATTTTATATTATTATATTATTATAACTATTATATACATTCAATCTAAAAGGTTACATGCAATTTGAATTGCGGCTCATTTTCTGATCAGCTTATGAACAGCAGAGTAATATCGAAAATTCAAATTCACCACAAGAAGAAACCATAAAAACTGATTCAATTATAAGAAAATTCGCCGTGTCACAAATATCGTATTTCGCGTTTTCAAAATAATTGGTATTTAATTCTTTTGAAGTTTATGTGCGAAAGCAGCTATAACTTTCGGAATAATGCTTTCGTCCTTCATGATGAAAATATTTAGGAGCTAATATCAAATTTCAGATTTATCATTATATATATAGTATTTCGCATAATTGAAACTTATTTTGACAAAATTTAACAAAATGAAATTGGAAATAATTTCACTCAATAGGAGTATCTTACTTAAGTAATATAGAAATATATTATAAAGAAATTCCAAATTCAATAGACAGATTTTTCGTACTGGTACGCCATAAATCCAAAAAAACTTAATCTATATTAATCAAAATGCTCCAAATTCCTCTTTTATTTTGTATTACTCTGGAGTGCCTTATTAAGAATGAGAGATGGATATCATGTGATTTTGAATAATGTTTTATCTCTTTGATTAATATATCATAGAATCGTTTGCAATAATCACATTTTGATTTCGCATAATATTGCATTTTTCGCAATATTCCAAATTTAAGCAAGCTTTCTATAAGAAGGCAATTCATGCGGTCATATTCTCGTGCTTCATTTTTGAATACAACCGTGATTGCTGGAGTAAATTTTTGCAAATAATAAAACACTCGCAGCCAGCTGCGTGAATGATATCACAAACATCTTTCATGAACATTATTTCAAATCCAACAGCTTTAATAAATTTTCACATAAGTATTGAGCCAAATTCGTTGACATACTCAGTGCGATGTGTAATACTTACACGTTACTGTATTGAAAAGAATAATCGTAATGATTTCCGGAATATACTTTCAGGTGTAATTTTGTTAATATACAGAGATCTAAATAAGAGTTTTAAAGTCAATTGCATTATCCTAATCGAAGGTACAACTCGACGAAAATCGTTTTCACTCTGATCTGTTAAGTATCATGATGCGTTAATGTGGATGTAGGAATGTGAAAGAAATTGAAAATATTATAGTTCTACAACGGTAAGAATCAAAACTTTGTGGAATTTGTTGAAAAATACCAGGCATTAATTTACGATTGCCTGAAGCTGTATGCGTCATAACGATATTCAATTACTTTCTACTCGTAGTTCGCTTACATTTATACGAATAAATGAAAATTTGTTTGGCATAGATTAAACAAATACTAGCTTTGTAAATAGATTGTCAGAAGGTTTGTGGATTTATCGGAAATGAGACGCCTCTTCGCCTATTTCCACCGAAATATTAATAAGTTCCGCAGTTCCAGTCTTTTAAATTTTCATAATTAAATGTTACAAAAAAATATAAACAGAAAGCGAAACTTAAACAGTGTTCAACTACTGCCAAAATAAAAGATTATCTGTAATTTCAAATCTTGATTATATTCTAATTCGCACATTGACAATAGAATGAATTTGATACATCCGATGTGGTACAGATACAGAACATGAGAACTGGTTCAATAGAAAGCAATTTCGTTCGAGAACGTATATTTATTATTCGCTAATTCGACAGGAATGTAATGGAATTTGTTTGGGTTTATAGGCGTAAACCGCAATGTATTTAGTAAATATTTAAATTGCTTTCGAAAATATTCGGTTCGGAGCTAAGTTGTGATTGGAAATTTAAAATATTGATATTGTGTCTCGTTCGGTTAAAAGGTACATTTTCCAATTTCACCGAAACTAATATTGCACAAATTTCATGTAAACTGCATATCTTGTTTAAGCAGCATGTAACAATTACGTAAATAAAATTGAAATTTGAATGACCAAATTGGCATCCTTCTATGCATTAGAGCATAAAATATTTTTGATATTAAATCAAAATACACAAATTACCTTTTTGGAGTTCTGAAATTATGAGGTGATTCCTTCACAAGTACGTGCACCTAATGAAGCTTTTTTTGAAAATTGTTTCGTTGCATTTAATTATTCAATCGCAGGAAGAGTATCAATTATTGAAAAGTTAATTTAATCCCGCTGAAATATAATTTTTGAAGTAGCCCATCTATAAGAAGTAAATCCAGACAAAAATACACTCGTTCATTAATAAAGAAAATATTCGCACCCCAATGGGAAATGTTTGCAAATTTCTCATTAAGCACACTGCCAGATGGATGAATGATAACACAACTATTTGTGTAAAGCGTTTTTTTAAATAAAATATATGGTATAAATTGCACATATAATTTTGGCAACATTTTCGCGCATATTTTCAAAGCCTTTATTTTCGCTTACAAGGAAATATATTTCAAGTAATAGTCGTAATATTTTAAGACTAAAATAACACCGGTTGGTTTATTAAAATAGAGTGTGACATAAAATAATTTCCGTGCTATCCCAATTACAATATAGAACATAATATTCGACACAATGCAATTTTACCTCGATTAACAAATTGACATTAACTATTAAGTAGGAATATGGAAATCTGTATGTTATTTGGTCTTCTATAATGCACAAACGGAAAGTTTAAGTTTTTCCGGAATTTCATGAAAATGTAATCTACAGTAACTTTATTTCTATAATTCAACATGACGTGAATCAAATTTGATCCCCTTTCTTTGTGTTAACCGCTTGCAGTTATAGGTTTATGGACAAATATATTTGAAGGCTGATCAGACTATTGCTTGTTTTGCCACTGATTTTGTAAATTTATATTGCATTTCTCTCTCTGCTAGGTTTTTTAACAATTAAAAAAACGCGCTCTACCGGCGTTTTGAATTTAAAAATGAACCCTTTATAAATTAAAATGAAACAGAATGGAAAATTTTATATTATTATATTATTATATTATATTATTATAAATATTATATACATTCAATCTAAAAGGTTACATGCAATTTGAATTGCGGCTCATTTTCTGATCAGCTTATGAACAGCAGAGTACTGTCGAAAATTCAAATTCACCACAAGAAGAAACCATAAAAACTGATTCAATTATAAGAAAATTCGCCGTGTCACAAATATCGTATTTCGCGTTTTCAAAATAATTGGTATTTAATTCTTTTGAAGTTTATGTGCGAAAGCAGCTATAACTTTCGGAATAATGCTTTCGTCCTTCATGATGAAAATATTTAGGAGCTAATATCAAATTTCAGATTTATCATTATATATATAGTATTTCTCATAATTGAAACTTATTTTGACAAAATTTAACAAAATGAAATTGGAAATAATTTCACTCAATAGGAGTATCTTACTTAAGTAATATAGAAATATATTATAAAGAAATTCCAAATTCAATAGACAGAATTTTCGTACTGGTATGCTATAAATCCATAAAAGTTAATCTATATTAACCAAAATGCTCCAAATTCCTCTTTTATTTTGTATTACTCTGGAGTGCCTTATTATGAATGAGAGATGGATATCATGTGATTTTGAATAATGTTTTATCTCTTTGATTAATATATCATAGAATCGTTTGCAATAATCACATTTTGATTTCGCATAATATTGCATTTTTCGCAATATTCCAAATTTAAGCAAGCTTTCTATAAGAAGGCAATTCATGCGGTCATATTCTCGTGCTTCATTTTTGAATACAACCGTGATTGCTGGAGTAAATTTTTGCAAATAATAAAACACTCGCAGCCAGCTGCGTGAATGATATCACAAACATCTTTCATGAACATTATTTCAAATCCAACAGCTTTAATAAATTTTCACATAAGTATTGAGCCAAATTCGTTGACATACTCAGTGCGATGTGTAATACTTACACGTTACTGTATTGAAAAGAATAATCGTAATGATTTCCGGAATATACTTTCAGGTGTAATTTTGTTAATATACAGAGATCTAAATAAGAGTTTTAAAGTCAATTGCATTATCCTAATCGAAGGTACAACTCGACGAAAATCGTTTTCACTCTGATCTGTTAAGTATCATGATGCGTTAATGTGGATGTAGGAATGTGAAAGAAATTGAAAATATTATAGTTCTACAACGGTAAGAATCAAAACTTTGTGGAATTTGTTGAAAAATACCAGGCATTAATTTACGATTGCCTGAAGCTGTATGCGTCATAACGATATTCAATTACTTTCTACTCGTAGTTCGCTTACATTTATACGAATAAATGAAAATTTGTTTGGCATAGATTAAACAAATACTAGCTTTGTAAATAGATTGTCAGAAGGTTTGTGGATTTATCGGAAATGAGACGCCTCTTCGCCTATTTCCACCGAAATATTAATAAGTTCCGCAGTTCCAGTCTTTTAAATTTTCATAATTAAATGTTACAAAAAAATATAAACAGAAAGCGAAACTTAAACAGTGTTCAACTACTGCCAAAATAAAAGATTATCTGTAATTTCAAATCTTGATTATATTCTAATTCGCACATTGACAATAGAATGAATTTGAAACATCCGATGTGGTACAGATACAGAACATGAGAACTGGTTCAATAGAAAGCAATTTCGTTCGAGAACGTATATTTATTATTCGCTAATTCGACAGGAATGTAATGGAATTTGTTTGGGTTTATAGGCGTAAACCGCAATGTATTTAGTAAATATTTAAATTGCTTTCGAAAATATTCGGTTCGGAGCTAAGTTGTGATTGGAAATTTAAAATATTGATATTGTGTCTCGTTCGGTTAAAAGGTACATTTTCCAATTTCACCGAAACTAATATTGCACAAATTTCATGTAAACTGCATATCTTGTTTAAGCAGCATGTAACAATTACGTAAATAAAATTGAAATTTGAATGACCAAATTGGCATCCTTCTATGCATTAGAGCATAAAATATTTTTGATATTAAATCAAAATACACAAATTACCTTTTTGGAGTTCTGAAATTATGAGGTGATTCCTTCACAAGTACGTGCACCTAATGAAGCTTTTTTTGAAAATTGTTTCGTTGCATTTAATTATTCAATCGCAGGAAGAGTATCAATTATTGAAAAGTTAATTTAATCCCGCTGAAATATAATTTTTGAAGTAGCCCATCTATAAGAAGTAAATCCAGACAAAAATACACTCGTTCATTAATAAAGAAAATATTCGCACCCCAATGGGAAATGTTTGCAAATTTCTCATTAAGCACACTGCCAGATGGATGAATGATAACACAACTATTTGTGTAAAGCGTTTTTTTAAATAAAATATATGGTATAAATTGCACATATAATTTTGGCAACATTTTCGCGCATATTTTCAAAGCCTTTATTTTCGCTTACAAGGAAATATATTTCAAGTAATAGTCGTAATATTTTAAGACTAAAATAACACCGGTTGGTTTATTAAAATAGAGTGTGACATAAAATAATTTCCGTGCTATCCCAATTACAATATAGAACATAATATTCGACACAATGCAATTTTACCTCGATTAACAAATTGACATTAACTATTAAGTAGGAATATGGAAATCTGTATGTTATTTGGTCTTCTATAATGCACAAACGGAAAGTTTAAGTTTTTCCGGAATTTCATGAAAATGTAATCTACAGTAACTTTATTTCTATAATTCAACATGACGTGAATCAAATTTGATCCCCTTTCTTTGTGTTAACCGCTTGCAGTTATAGGTTTATGGACAAATATATTTAAGGCTGATCAGACTATTGCTTGTTTTGCCACTGATTTTGTAAATTTATATTGCATTTCTCTCTCTGCTAGGTTTTTTAACAATTAAAAAAACGCGCTCTACCGGCGTTTTGAATTTAAAAATGAACCCTTTATAAATTAAAATGAAACAGAATGGAAAATTTTATATTATTATATTATTATATATATTATTATAAATATTATATACATTCAATCTAAAAGGTTACATGCAATTTGAATTGCGGCTCATTTTCTGATCAGCTTATGAACAGCAGAGTACTGTCGAAAATTCAAATTCACCACAAGAAGAAACCATAAAAACTGATTCAATTATAAGAAAATTCGCCGTGTCACAAATATCGTATTTCGCGTTTTCAAAATAATTGGTATTTAATTCTTTTGAAGTTTATGTGCGAAAGCAGCTATAACTTTCGGAATAATGCTTTCGTCCTTCATGATGAAAATATTTAGGAGCTAATATCAAATTTCAGATTTATCATTATATATATAGTATTTCTCATAATTGAAACTTATTTTGACAAAATTTAACAAAATGAAATTGGAAATAATTTCACTCAATAGGAGTATCTTACTTAAGTAATATAGAAATATATTATAAAGAAATTCCAAATTCAATAGACAGATTTTCGTACTGGTATGCTATAAATCCATAAAAGTTAATCTATATTAACCAAAATGCTCCAAATTCCTCTTTTATTTTGTATTACTCTGGAGTGCCTTATTATGAATGAGAGATGGATATCATGTGATTTTGAATAATGTTTTATCTCTTTGATTAATATATCATAGAATCGTTTGCAATAATCACATTTTGATTTCGCATAATATTGCATTTTTCGCAATATTCCAAATTTAAGCAAGCTTTCTATAAGAAGGCAATTCATGCGGTCATATTCTCGTGCTTCATTTTTGAATACAACCGTGATTGCTGGAGTAAATTTTTGCAAATAATAAAACACTCGCAGCCAGCTGCGTGAATGATATCACAAACATCTTTCATGAACATTATTTCAAATCCAACAGCTTTAATAAATTTTCACATAAGTATTGAGCCAAATTCGTTGACATACTCAGTGCGATGTGTAATACTTACACGTTACTGTATTGAAAAGAATAATCGTAATGATTTCCGGAATATACTTTCAGGTGTAATTTTGTTAATATACAGAGATCTAAATAAGAGTTTTAAAGTCAATTGCATTATCCTAATCGAAGGTACAACTCGACGAAAATCGTTTTCACTCTGATCTGTTAAGTATCATGATGCGTTAATGTGGATGTAGGAATGTGAAAGAAATTGAAAATATTATAGTTCTACAACGGTAAGAATCAAAACTTTGTGGAATTTGTTGAAAAATACCAGGCATTAATTTACGATTGCCTGAAGCTGTATGCGTCATAACGATATTCAATTACTTTCTACTCGTAGTTCGCTTACATTTATACGAATAAATGAAAATTTTTTTGGCATAGATTAAACAAATACTAGCTTTGTAAATAGATTGTCAGAAGGTTTGTGGATTTATCGGAAATGAGACGCCTCTTCGCCTATTTCCACCGAAATATTAATAAGTTCCGCAGTTCCAGTCTTTTAAATTTTCATAATTAAATGTTACAAAAAAATATAAACAGAAAGCGAAACTTAAACAGTGTTCAACTACTGCCAAAATAAAAGATTATCTGTAATTTCAAATCTTGATTATATTCTAATTCGCACATTGACAATAGAATGAATTTGATACATCCGATGTGGTACAGATATAGAACATGAGAACTGGTTCAATAGAAAGCAATTTCGTTCGAGAACGTATATTTATTATTCGCTAATTCGACAGGAATGTAATGGAATTTGTTTGGGTTTATAGGCGTAAACCGCAATGTATTTAGTAAATATTTAAATTGCTTTCGAAAATATTCGGTTCGGAGCTAAGTTGTGATTGGAAATTTAAAATATTGATATTGTGTCTCGTTCGGTTAAAAGGTACATTTTCCAATTTCACCGAAACTAATATTGCACAAATTTCATGTAAACTGCATATCTTGTTTAAGCAGCATGTAACAATTACGTAAATAAAATTGAAATTTGAATGACCAAATTGGCATCCTTCTATGCATTAGAGCATAAAATATTTTTGATATTAAATCAAAATACACAAATTACCTTTTTGGAGTTCTGAAATTATGAGGTGATTCCTTCACAAGTACGTGCACCTAATGAAGCTTTTTTTGAAAATTGTTTCGTTGCATTTAATTATTCAATCGCAGGAAGAGTATCAATTATTGAAAAGTTAATTTAATCCCGCTGAAATATAATTTTTGAAGTAGCCCATCTATAAGAAGTAAATCCAGACAAAAATACACTCGTTCATTAATAAAGAAAATATTCGCACCCCAATGGGAAATGTTTGCAAATTTCTCATTAAGCACACTGCCAGATGGATGAATGATAACACAACTATTTGTGTAAAGCGTTTTTTTAAATAAAATATATGGTATAAATTGCACATATAATTTTGGCAACATTTTCGCGCATATTTTCAAAGCCTTTATTTTCGCTTACAAGGAAATATATTTCAAGTAATAGTCGTAATATTTTAAGACTAAAATAACACCGGTTGGTTTATTAAAATAGAGTGTGACATAAAATAATTTCCGTGCTATCCCAATTACAATATAGAACATAATATTCGACACAATGCAATTTTACCTCGATTAACAAATTGACATTAACTATTAAGTAGGAATATGGAAATCTGTATGTTATTTGGTCTTCTATAATGCACAAACGGAAAGTTTAAGTTTTTCCGGAATTTCATGAAAATGTAATCTACAGTAACTTTATTTCTATGATTCAACATGACGTGAATCAAATTTGATCCCCTTTCTTTGTGTTAACCGCTTGCAGTTATAGGTTTATGGACAAATATATTTAAGGCTGATCAGACTATTGCTTGTTTTGCCACTGATTTTGTAAATTTATATTGCATTTCTCTCTCTGCTAGGTTTTTTAACAATTAAAAAAACGCGCTCTACCGGCGTTTTGAATTTAAAAATGAACCCTTTATAAATTAAAATGAAACAGAATGGAAAATTTATATATATATTATATTATATTATTATAAATATTATATACATTCAATCTAAAAGGTTACATGCAATTTGAATTGCGGCTCATTTTCTGATCAGCTTATGAACAGCAGAGTACTGTCGAAAATTCAAATTCACCACAAGAAGAAACCATAAAAACTGATTCAATTATAAGAAAATTCGCCGTGTCACAAATATCGTATTTCGCGTTTTCAAAATAATTGGTATTTAATTCTTTTGAAGTTTATGTGCGAAAGCAGCTATAACTTTCGGAATAATGCTTTCGTCCTTCATGATGAAAATATTTAGGAGCTAATATCAAATTTCAGATTTATCATTATATATATAGTATTTCTCATAATTGAAACTTATTTTGACAAAATTTAACAAAATGAAATTGGAAATAATTTCACTCAATAGGAGTATCTTACTTAAGTAATATAGAAATATATTATAAAGAAATTCCAAATTCAATAGACAGATTTTCGTACTGGTATGCTATAAATCCATAAAAGTTAATCTATATTAACCAAAATGCTCCAAATTCCTCTTTTATTTTGTATTACTCTGGAGTGCCTTATTAAGAATGAGAGATGGATATCATGTGATTTTGAATAATGTTTTATCTCTTTGATTAATATATCATAGAATCGTTTGCAATAATCACATTTTGATTTCGCATAATATTGCATTTTTCGCAATATTCCAAATTTAAGCAAGCTTTCTATAAGAAGGCAATTCATGCGGTCATATTCTCGTGCTTCATTTTTGAATACAACCGTGATTGCTGGAGTAAATTTTTGCAAATAATAAAACACTCGCAGCCAGCTGCGTGAATGATATCACAAACATCTTTCATGAACATTATTTCAAATCCAACAGCTTTAATAAATTTTCACATAAGTATTGAGCCAAATTCGTTGACATACTCAGTGCGATGTGTAATACTTACACGTTACTGTATTGAAAAGAATAATCGTAATGATTTCCGGAATATACTTTCAGGTGTAATTTTGTTAATATACAGAGATCTAAATAAGAGTTTTAAAGTCAATTGCATTATCCTAATCGAAGGTACAACTCGACGAAAATCGTTTTCACTCTGATCTGTTAAGTATCATGATGCGTTAATGTGGATGTAGGAATGTGAAAGAAATTGAAAATATTATAGTTCTACAACGGTAAGAATCAAAACTTTGTGGAATTTGTTGAAAAATACCAGGCATTAATTTACGATTGCCTGAAGCTGTATGCGTCATAACGATATTCAATTACTTTCTACTCGTAGTTCGCTTACATTTATACGAATAAATGAAAATTTTTTTGGCATAGATTAAACAAATACTAGCTTTGTAAATAGATTGTCAGAAGGTTTGTGGATTTATCGGAAATGAGACGCCTCTTCGCCTATTTCCACCGAAATATTAATAAGTTCCGCAGTTCCAGTCTTTTAAATTTTCATAATTAAATGTTACAAAAAAATATAAACAGAAAGCGAAACATAAACAGTGTTCAACTACTGCCAAAATAAAAGATTATCTGTAATTTCAAATCTTGATTATATTCTAATTCGCACATTGACAATAGAATGAATTTGATACATCCGATGTGGTACAGATATAGAACATGAGAACTGGTTCAATAGAAAGCAATTTCGTTCGAGAACGTATATTTATTATTCGCTAATTCGACAGGAATGTAATGGAATTTGTTTGGGTTTATAGGCGTAAACCGCAATGTATTTAGTAAATATTTAAATTGCTTTCGAAAATATTCGGTTCGGAGCTAAGTTGTGATTGGAAATTTAAAATATTGATATTGTGTCTCGTTCGGTTAAAAGGTACATTTTCCAATTTCACCGAAACTAATATTGCACAAATTTCATGTAAACTGCATATCTTGTTTAAGCAGCATGTAACAATTACGTAAATAAAATTGAAATTTGAATGACCAAATTGGCATCCTTCTATGCATTAGAGCATAAAATATTTTTGATATTAAATCAAAATACACAAATTACCTTTTTGGAGTTCTGAAATTATGAGGTGATTCCTTCACAAGTACGTGCACCTAATGAAGCTTTTTTTGAAAATTGTTTCGTTGCATTTAATTATTCAATCGCAGGAAGAGTATCAATTATTGAAAAGTTAATTTAATCCCGCTGAAATATAATTTTTGAAGTAGCCCATCTATAAGAAGTAAATCCAGACAAAAATACACTCGTTCATTAATAAAGAAAATATTCGCACCCCAATGGGAAATGTTTGCAAATTTCTCATTAAGCACACTGCCAGATGGATGAATGATAACACAACTATTTGTGTAAAGCGTTTTTTTAAATAAAATATATGGTATAAATTGCACATATAATTTTGGCAACATTTTCGCGCATATTTTCAAAGCCTTTATTTTCGCTTACAAGGAAATATATTTCAAGTAATAGTCGTAATATTTTAAGACTAAAATAACACCGGTTGGTTTATTAAAATAGAGTGTGACATAAAATAATTTCCGTGCTATCCCAATTACAATATAGAACATAATATTCGACACAATGCAATTTTACCTCGATTAACAAATTGACATTAACTATTAAGTAGGAATATGGAAATCTGTATGTTATTTGGTCTTCTATAATGCACAAACGGAAAGTTTAAGTTTTTCCGGAATTTCATGAAAATGTAATCTACAGTAACTTTATTTCTATAATTCAACATGACGTGAATCAAATTTGATCCCCTTTCTTTGTGTTAACCGCTTGCAGTTATAGGTTTATGGACAAATATATTTAAGGCTGATCAGACTATTGCTTGTTTTGCCACTGATTTTGTAAATTTATATTGCATTTCTCTCTCTGCTAGGTTTTTTAACAATTAAAAAAACGCGCTCTACCGGCGTTTTGAATTTAAAAATGAACCCTTTATAAATTAAAATGAAACAGAATGGAAAATTTTATATTATTATATTATTATATTATATTATTATAAATATTATATACATTCAATCTAAAAGGTTACATGCAATTTGAATTGCGGCTCATTTTCTGATCAGCTTATGAACAGCAGAGTACTGTCGAAAATTCAAATTCACCACAAGAAGAAACCATAAAAACTGATTCAATTATAAGAAAATTCGCCGTGTCACAAATATCGTATTTCGCGTTTTCAAAATAATTGGTATTTAATTCTTTTGAAGTTTATGTGCGAAAGCAGCTATAACTTTCGGAATAATGCTTTCGTCCTTCATGATGAAAATATTTAGGAGCTAATATCAAATTTCAGATTTATCATTATATATATAGTATTTCTCATAATTGAAACTTATTTTGACAAAATTTAACAAAATGAAATTGGAAATAATTTCACTCAATAGGAGTATCTTACTTAAGTAATATAGAAATATATTATAAAGAAATTCCAAATTCAATAGACAGATTTTCGTACTGGTATGCTATAAATCCATAAAAGTTAATCTATATTAACCAAAATGCTCCAAATTCCTCTTTTATTTTGTATTACTCTGGAGTGCCTTATTATGAATGAGAGATGGATATCATGTGATTTTGAATAATGTTTTATCTCTTTGATTAATATATCATAGAATCGTTTGCAATAATCACATTTTGATTTCGCATAATATTGCATTTTTCGCAATATTCCAAATTTAAGCAAGCTTTCTATAAGAAGGCAATTCATGCGGTCATATTCTCGTGCTTCATTTTTGAATACAACCGTGATTGCTGGAGTAAATTTTTGCAAATAATAAAACACTCGCAGCCAGCTGCGTGAATGATATCACAAACATCTTTCATGAACATTATTTCAAATCCAACAGCTTTAATAAATTTTCACATAAGTATTGAGCCAAATTCGTTGACATACTCAGTGCGATGTGTAATACTTACACGTTACTGTATTGAAAAGAATAATCGTAATGATTTCCGGAATATACTTTCAGGTGTAATTTTGTTAATATACAGAGATCTAAATAAGAGTTTTAAAGTCAATTGCATTATCCTAATCGAAGGTACAACTCGACGAAAATCGTTTTCACTCTGATCTGTTAAGTATCATGATGCGTTAATGTGGATGTAGGAATGTGAAAGAAATTGAAAATATTATAGTTCTACAACGGTAAGAATCAAAACTTTGTGGAATTTGTTGAAAAATACCAGGCATTAATTTACGATTGCCTGAAGCTGTATGCGTCATAACGATATTCAATTACTTTCTACTCGTAGTTCGCTTACATTTATACGAATAAATGAAAATTTTTTGGCATAGATTAAACAAATACTAGCTTTGTAAATAGATTGTCAGAAGGTTTGTGGATTTATCGGAAATGAGACGCCTCTTCGCCTATTTCCACCGAAATATTAATAAGTTCCGCAGTTCCAGTCTTTTAAATTTTCATAATTAAATGTTACAAAAAAATATAAACAGAAAGCGAAACTTAAACAGTGTTCAACTACTGCCAAAATAAAAGATTATCTGTAATTTCAAATCTTGATTATATTCTAATTCGCACATTGACAATAGAATGAATTTGATACATCCGATGTGGTACAGATATAGAACATGAGAACTGGTTCAATAGAAAGCAATTTCGTTCGAGAACGTATATTTATTATTCGCTAATTCGACAGGAATGTAATGGAATTTGTTTGGGTTTATAGGCGTAAACCGCAATGTATTTAGTAAATATTTAAATTGCTTTCGAAAATATTCGGTTCGGAGCTAAGTTGTGATTGGAAATTTAAAATATTGATATTGTGTCTCGTTCGGTTAAAAGGTACATTTTCCAATTTCACCGAAACTAATATTGCACAAATTTCATGTAAACTGCATATCTTGTTTAAGCAGCATGTAACAATTACGTAAATAAAATTGAAATTTGAATGACCAAATTGGCATCCTTCTATGCATTAGAGCATAAAATATTTTTGATATTAAATCAAAATACACAAATTACCTTTTTGGAGTTCTGAAATTATGAGGTGATTCCTTCACAAGTACGTGCACCTAATGAAGCTTTTTTTGAAAATTGTTTCGTTGCATTTAATTATTCAATCGCAGGAAGAGTATCAATTATTGAAAAGTTAATTTAATCCCGCTGAAATATAATTTTTGAAGTAGCCCATCTATAAGAAGTAAATCCAGACAAAAATACACTCGTTCATTAATAAAGAAAATATTCGCACCCCAATGGGAAATGTTTGCAAATTTCTCATTAAGCACACTGCCAGATGGATGAATGATAACACAACTATTTGTGTAAAGCGTTTTTTTAAATAAAATATATGGTATAAATTGCACATATAATTTTGGCAACATTTTCGCGCATATTTTCAAAGCCTTTATTTTCGCTTACAAGGAAATATATTTCAAGTAATAGTCGTAATATTTTAAGACTAAAATAACACCGGTTGGTTTATTAAAATAGAGTGTGACATAAAATAATTTCCGTGCTATCCCAATTACAATATAGAACATAATATTCGACACAATGCAATTTTACCTCGATTAACAAATTGACATTAACTATTAAGTAGGAATATGGAAATCTGTATGTTATTTGGTCTTCTATAATGCACAAACGGAAAGTTTAAGTTTTTCCGGAATTTCATGAAAATGTAATCTACAGTAACTTTATTTCTATGATTCAACATGACGTGAATCAAATTTGATCCCCTTTCTTTGTGTTAACCGCTTGCAGTTATAGGTTTATGGACAAATATATTTGAAGGCTGATCAGACTATTGCTTGTTTTGCCACTGATTTTGTAAATTTATATTGCATTTCTCTCTCTGCTAGGTTTTTTAACAATTAAAAAAACGCGCTCTACCGGCGTTTTGAATTTAAAAATTAACCCCTTATAAATAAAAATGAAACAGAATGGAAAATTTTATATTATTATATTATATTATTATAAATATTATATACATTCAATCTAAAAGGTTACATGCAATTTGAATTGCGGCTCATTTTCTGATCAGCTTATGAACAGCAGAGTACTGTCGAAAATTCAAATTCACCACAAGAAGAAACCATAAAAACTGATTCAATTATAAGAAAATTCGCCGTGTCACAAATATCGTATTTCGCGTTTTCAAAATAATTGGTATTTAATTCTTTTGAAGTTTATGTGCGAAAGCAGCTATAACTTTCGGAATAATGCTTTCGTCCTTCATGATGAAAATATTTAGGAGCTAATATCAAATTTCAGATTTATCATTATATATATAGTATTTCTCATAATTGAAACTTATTTTGACAAAATTTAACAAAATGAAATTGGAAATAATTTCACTCAATAGGAGTATCTTACTTAAGTAATATAGAAATATATTATAAAGAAATTCCAAATTCAATAGACAAAATTTTCGTACTGGTATGCTATAAATCCATAAAAGTTAATCTATATTAACCAAAATGCTCCAAATTCCTCTTTTATTTTGTATTACTCTGGAGTGCCTTATTAAGAATGAGAGATGGATATCATGTGATTTTGAATAATGTTTTATCTCTTTGATTAATATATCATAGAATCGTTTGCAATAATCACATTTTGATTTCGCATAATATTGCATTTTTCGCAATATTCCAAATTTAAGCAAGCTTTCTATAAGAAGGCAATTCATGCGGTCATATTCTCGTGCTTCATTTTTGAATACAACCGTGATTGCTGGAGTAAATTTTTGCAAATAATAAAACACTCGCAGCCAGCTGCGTGAATGATATCACAAACATCTTTCATGAACATTATTTCAAATCCAACAGCTTTAATAAATTTTCACATAAGTATTGAGCCAAATTCGTTGACATACTCAGTGCGATGTGTAATACTTACACGTTACTGTATTGAAAAGAATAATCGTAATGATTTCCGGAATATACTTTCAGGTGTAATTTTGTTAATATACAGAGATCTAAATAAGAGTTTTAAAGTCAATTGCATTATCCTAATCGAAGGTACAACTCGACGAAAATCGTTTTCACTCTGATCTGTTAAGTATCATGATGCGTTAATGTGGATGTAGGAATGTGAAAGAAATTGAAAATATTATAGTTCTACAACGGTAAGATTCAAAACTTTGTGGAATTTGTTGAAAAATACCAGGCATTAATTTACGATTGCCTGAAGCTGTATGCGTCATAACGAAATTCAATTACTTTCTACTCGTAGTTCGCTTACATTTATACGAATAAATGAAAATTTGTTTGGCATAGATTAAACAAATACTAGCTTTGTAAATAGATTGTCAGAAGGTTTGTGGATTTATCGGAAATGAGACGCCTCTTCGCCTATTTCCCCCGAAATATTAATAAGTTCCGCAGTTCCAGTCTTTTAAATTTTCATAATAAAATGTTACAAAAAAATATAAACAGAAAGCGAAACTTAAACAGTGTTCAACTACTGCCAAAATAAAAGATTATCTGTAATTTCAAATCTTGATTATATTCTAATTCGCACATTGACAAAAGAATGAATTTGAAACATCCGATGTGGTACAGATACAGAACATGAGAACTGGTTCAATAGAAAGCAATTTCGTTCGAGAACGTATATTTATTATTCGCTAATTCGACAGGAATGTAATGGAATTTGTTTGGGTTTATAGGCGTAAACCGCAATGTATTTAGTAAATATTTAAATTGCTTTCGAAAATATTCGGTTCGGAGCTAAGTTGTGATTGGAAATTTAAAATATTGATATTGTGTCTCGTTCGGTTGAAAGGTACATTTTCCAATTTCACCGAAACTAATATTGCACAAATTTCATGTAAACTGCATATCTTGTTTAAGCAGCATGTAACAATTACGTAAATAAAATTGAAATTTGAATGACCAAATTGGCATCCTTCTATGCATTAGAGCATAAAATATTTTTGGTATTAAATCAAAATACACAAATTACCTTTTTGGAGTTCTGAAATTATGAGGTGATTCCTTCACAAGTACGTGCACCTAATGAAGCTTTTTTTGAAAATTGTTTCGTTGCATTTAATTATTCAATCGCAGGAAGAGTATCAATTATTGAAAAGTTAATTTAATCCCGCTGAAATATAATTTTTGAAGTAGCCCATCTATACGAAGTAAATCCAGACAAAAATACACTCGTTCATTAATAAAGAATATATTCGCACCCCAATGGGAAATGTTTGCAAATTTCTCATTAAGCACACTGCCAGATGGATGAATGATAACGCAACTATTTGTGTAAAGCGTTTTTTTAAATAAAATATATGGTATAAATTGCACATATAATTTTGGCAACATTTTCGCGCATATTTTCAAAGCCTTTATTTTCGCTTACAAGGAAATATATTTCAAGTAATAGTCGTAATATTTTAAGACTAAAATAACACCGGTTGGTTTATTAAAATAGAGTGTGATATAAAATAATTTCCGTGCTATCCCAATTACAATATAGAACATAATATTCGACACACTGCAATTTTACTTCGATTAACAAATTGACATTAACTCTTAAGTATGAATATGGAAATCTGTATGTTATTTGGTCTTCTATAATGCACAAACGGAAAGTTTAAGTTTTTCCGGAATTTCATGAAAATTTAATCTATAGTAACTTTATTTCTATGATTCAACATGACGTGAATCAAATTTGATCCCCTTTCTTTGTGTTAACCGCTTGCAGTTATAGGTTTATGGGCAAATATATTTGAAGCTGATCAGACTATTGCTTGTTTTGCCACTGATTTTGTAAATTTATATTGCATTTCTCTCTCTGCTAGGTTTTTTAACAATTAAAAAAACGCGCTCTACCGGCGTTTTGAATTTAAAAATTAACCCCTTATAAATAAAAATGAAACAGAATGGAAAATTTTTAACAAATAATTATATACATTCAATCTAAAAGGTTACATGCAATTTGAATTGCGGCTCATTTACTGATCAGCTTATGAACAGCAGAGTAATATCGAAAATTCAAATTCACCACAAGAAGAAACCATAAAAACTGATTCAATTATAAGAAAATTCGCCGTGTCACAAATATCGTATTTCGCGTTTTCAAAATAATTGGTATTTAATTCTTTTGAAGTTTATGTGCGAAAGCAGCTATAACTTTCGGAATAATGCTTTCGTCCTTCATGATGAAAATATTTAGGAGCTAATATCAAATTTCAGATTTATCATTATATATATAGTATTTCTCATAATTGAAACTTATTTTGACAAAATTTAACAAAATGAAAGTGGAAATAATTTCACTCAATAGGAGTATCTTACTTAAGTAATATAGAAATATATTATAAAGAAATTCCAAATTCAATAGACAGAATTTTCGTACTGGTATGCAATAAATCCATAAAACTTAATCTATATTAACCAAAATGCTCCAAATTCCTCTTTTATTTTTTATTACTCTGGAGTGATTTATTAAGAATAAGAGAAGTATATCATGTGATACTGAAAAATGATTTATCTCTTGATTAATATATCATAGAATCGGTTGCATTATTCGCATTTTGATTTCGCATAATATGGCATTACTCACAATTTTCCATAAGAAGGTAATTCATGCTGTCATATTCTCGTGCTTCATTATTGAATACAATCGTGATTGCTGGGATAAATTTCTGCAAATAATAAAACACTCGCAGGCAGCTGCGTGAATGGTATCACAAACATCTTTCATGAACATTATTTCAAATACAACAGCTTTAAGAAATTTTCACATAATTATTGAGCCAACTTCGTTGACATACTCAATGCGATGTGTAATACCTACATGTTACTAAATTGAAAATAATAATTGTAATAATTTCCGGAATATACTTTCAGGTTTAATTTTGATAATATGCAGAGATCTAAATAAGACTTTTAAAGTCAATTGCATTTTCCTATCCGAAGATACTACTCGACGAAAATCGTTTTCACTCTGATCTATTAAGTATCATGATGCGTTAATGTGAATGTAGAAAAGTCTAAGAGATTGAAAATATTATATTTCTGCAATGGTAAGATTCAATATTTTGAGGATGTTGTTGAAAATTACGAAGCATTAATTTATGTTTGCCAGAAACTATATGACACATATCGAAATCCGTTTAGTTTCTACTCCTATTGTGCCTCCATTTTTAAGAATATATGAACATTTGTTTGGCATTGATTAAAAAATGCTATTTTTGTGTGGATTTATCAGAAATGCGACGCCATTTTGCCTATTTCCCCAGAAATATTAATAAGTTCGGAAGTTCCAGTTTTTTTTAAATTCCATAAGAAACTGTTACAAAAAAAATTTAAAAACAGATCGAAACCTAAGCAGCTTCAACTACTGCCAATACAAAAGGTTACCTGCAAGTTGAATTGTCTCTTATATTGTAATTCGCACATTGACAAAAGAATGAATTTGAAACAGACGATTCGGTACAGATGCAGAACATGGGAACTGGTTCAATAAAATGCAATTTCGTTCGAGAACGTATATTTATTTTTTTGCCAATTCGACAGGAATGTAATGGAATTTGTTTTGGTTTATAGGCGTTAACCGCCATTTATTTAGTAATTATTCAAAATAGATTTCTAAAATATTCGGTTTGAAGCTAAGTTATGATTGGAAATTTAACATTGTGTCCCATTAGGTTGAAAAATACATTTTCAAATTTCAAAGAAACTCAAAATGTACAAATTTCATGTAAACTGTATATCTTGTTTAAGCAGCATGTCACAATTATGTAAAGGAAATTGATATTTGCATGACGAAATATTTGGTCTTCTATAACGCACAAACGAAAAGCTTAATTTTAATTACTGTTTGTTGCGGAGAACTAATATATATGCAAGTATGTATTAGGTGTTGCGAACATAGTAACAAATTAGTTCAGATGTGACCAGAAGGATAAACCAAAGGCAGCATGAACGGAAAGTATAATCTCATTCACATTCGTTTCGTACTTACTGGCGACTCATCAGAAGGAGCCGGTATTACGCCCTTTAACCTTTATTCTTGACCAAAATAGATAATGGTTAAAGGGCGTAATACCGGATCCTACTGATGGGTGGCCAGTACGCACGAAACTAATGTGCATGAGGTTATACTTGCCGTTAAAGCTTAAGGTTATCAGGAATTTCTTGAAAATTTATTCAATAATAACTTTACTTCTATGATACAACATGAAGTGTATCGAATTTCGCCTCCTTTCTTTACGTTATCCGCTTGTAGTTATACGTATATGAGCAAATATATTTGAAGCTGATCAGACAATTGCGCGTTTTGCCACTGATTTTGTAGACTTTAAATTGCATTTTGCTCTATGCTAGGTTTCTTTCCAATTTAAAAAAAACGCACTACTGGCTATTTGAATCTAAAAATCAACCTCTTATAAAAAAAGGTAAAACAGAATGAAAAATATGAACAAAGATTAAATATATATTCACTGTAAAAGTTTACATGTAATTCGAATTGCTGCTTATTTGCTGATTAGCTTATGAGCAGCAGTGTAAGATATCGAAACTTCAAATTCACCACAAGAATAAACCATAAAAATGGATTCAATTATAAGCAAATTCACTTCATCACAAATATCGCATTTGAGCTTTCAAATGCATTGTTATTTAGTTTATATGCGAAAGCAGCTATAACCTTCGGAATTATGCTTACGTCCTTCATGATTTAAACATTTACAATCTAATATCCCATTTTAGGTTAATCATTATAAATATAAAATTCCACAAGACTGAAAATTAATTTGACCAAATTTCAGACATGAAAACGCATACAATTCCACTTAAGCAATATATAAACATTTTTTAAGGAAATTGAACTTTCAAATGACAAAATTTCTGTTCTTTTATGCAATATATTATTAAAACTTAATCTATATTAATTAATATGCTCCAAATTCCTCTTTTATTTTGTATTACTCTGGAGTGCTTCATTGAGAATGAGAGCAGGTTAGCATGTGATTTTCTAATAATGTTTTTCTCTTTGATTAATATATCATAGAATTAGGTTGCAATATTCACATTGATATTTCGCATAATTTTACACTTCTCTTAAAACTCAAAATTTAAGCAAGCGCATCAATTAGAAGGCAATTCATGCGGTCACATTCTCGCGATTCATTATTGAATAAAACCGTGATTGATGGGGTCAATTTTTGCAAATAATAAAACACTCGCAGCCACTTGTGTGAATGATATCACAGACATCTTTCGTGAATATTATGTCATTTCCAACAGCTTTAATAAATTGCACATAAATATTGAGCCAAATTCGTTGACGTACTTAGTGCCACGTGTAACACGTATACGAATCTGTATTGAAAATAATTATCGTAATGATTTCGGGAATGTACTTTCTGGTGGAGATTTATTAATATACAGAGAGCTAGATAAGAATTTCAAAGTAAATTGCATGTTCCCATCCGAACGTACTACTCGACGAAAATGGTTTTTACTATGATCTGTTAAGCATCATAATACGTTAATGTGAATGTAGAAAAGTCTAAGAGATTGAAAATATTATAGTTCTACTATGGTAAAATTCAATATTTTGAGGAGTTTGTTGAAAATTACCAAGCATTAATTTATGATTGCCAGAAACTATATGACACATATCGAAATTCATTTAGTTTCTACTCGTATTGCGCCTCCATTTTTAAGAATATATGAACATTTCTTTGGCGTTGATTAAAAAAATGCTAATTTTGTGTGGATTTATCGGAAATGGGACGCCATTTTGCCTATTTCCCCAGAAATATTAATAAGTTCAGAAGTTCCAGTTTTTTTAAATTCCAAAATAAACGGTTACAAAAAATCAAAAACAGATCGAAAACTAAGCAGCTTCAACTACTGCCACTATAAAAGGTTACCTGCAAGTTGAAATGTCTCTTATATTGTAATTCGCACATTGACAAAAGAATGAATTTGAAATAGACGATTCGGTACAGATGCAGAACATGGGAACTGGTTCAATAAAATGCAATTTCGTTCGAGAACGTATATTTATTTTTCGCCAATTCGACAGGAATGTAATGGAATTTGTTTTGGTTTATAGGCGTTAACCGCCATTTATTAAGTAATTATTTAAATAGTTTTCCAAAATATTCGGTTTGAAGCTAAGTTATGATTGGAAATTTAACATTGTGTCCCATTAGGTTGAAAGGTACATTTCCAAATTTCAACGAAACTCAAAATGCACAAATTTCATGTAAACTGCATATCTTGTTTAAGTATCATGTCACAATTATTTAAAGGAAATTGATATTTGCATGACGAAATTGGCGTCCTTCTATGCATTAGTCCATAAAATATAAATGGTATTAAATAAAAATGCAAAAATTAACTTTTTGGAGTTCTGAATTTATGAGGTGATTCCTTCAGAGTGCGAGCAACTTATCAAGTTCTTTCTGAAAATTGTTTTGTAGAAGTTAATTATTCTATCGCCATAATGGTTTCTATTATTGAAAAATTAATTTAATCTCGCTGAAATAGAATTTTTTATGTAACGCATCTATATGAAGTAAATCCAGACAAAATTTCACCGGTGCTTGAATAAAGAATATATTCGCTATACCAATGGGAAATCTTTGCAAATATCTCATTAAGCACACTGCCAGATAGATGAATGATATCTCAATTATCTGAGCAATGCCATTTTTTAATTCGAAGTATATAGTATAAAATTGCAAAAATACTCCTGCCAACATTTCCTTTCATATTTTCACAGCGTTTATTTACGCCTGCATGGAAATATATGTCATGTAATAGTCGTAATATTTTTGACTAATATAACACCAGTTGGTTTATTAAAATCGAGTGGGGTATAAAATAATTTCCGTACTATCTCAATTACAATATAGATTATAATTTTTGACACACTGCAATTTTACTTCGATTTGCAAATTGACTTTAACGCTGAAGTCTGAATGTGAAAATCTGTATCATATGTTGTCTTCTATAACGCACGAACGAAAAGCTTAAGTTTAAATACTGTTTGTTGCGAAGAACTAATATATATGCAAGTATGTATTATGTGTTGCGAACATAGTAACAAATTAGTTCAGTTGTGACCAGAAGGATAAACCAAAGGCAGCATGAACGGAAAGTATAAACTCATGCACACTCGTTTCGTGCTTACTGGCGACTCATCAGTAGGAGCCGGTATTACGCCCTTTAACCATAATATATTTGGGTGAGGAAAGTGGTAAAATGGGACGATACAATCTCCTAGACGAGGGTGTAATCCTGCAGTAGAGTAGGTAACATCGTATAGTCTCGACAATGCGACTTCAACGCTAACTCACTCTATATAATATATATATATACTGAGTCTGTAAGGGATACTAACACTAACTATTGTGTTAGTAATCGATACCAACATTAAAGAACCGAAAAGATACATGTTACTGACACCTTGTTTTCCAAGTCGGTACATGGTACTAACATGATGGATATCAATGTATGCTATAGTACACCGAAATTGAGAATTACAACTATTTCTGAACACCTGTTGCTCCAGTAAATCCATACACTCTGGCCTTGATCGATATCAGTTATCCCATTTCGCGGTAAGCATGACATCATTCAATTCATTATATAACAGTTAAATACTGTTTGTTGCAGATCAACATTATGGTACCGAAATTAGATTTTATGGTACCATGCCATTCTTCACCAAATATATATTGGTTAAAGAACGTAATACCAGCTCCTACTGATGAGTCACCAATGCTTTACAAACGAATGTGCATGAGATTATACTTTCCGTTCATGCTGCCTTTGGTTTATCTTTATGGTCACAACTGAACTAATTTGTTACTAGGTTCGCAATACCTAATACATACTTGCAAATCAGGTATATGTTTAGTCATATATTATACCACAGAGACATAATAGATGCTCAAATATGACTGCTCCCGATTGGAAGGTTGTGTAGATTCATATCTTCGCTTGCTTTGTTTTAAACCAACATTAGATGAACGTCAGGATGCGCTACTCTAAAACAAAATTCAAAAATTGATCGATTATATCCGGCTGATCTTTTAAGTTTCATCAGCCCCGACCACTCCTTTCCAGGCAATTCCAGTGGATGAATGAAAACAAATAACTAGCAGACTAGCAAACTTTAATCCGTACACAATTATTTACCACCGTACAATCGCTAAATAAGAGACCATGAATGGTCAAATATTAATGGGAACTTTTTATAAACATGGTCGATTTGAGGAGCTTGATTAGCTCTTCCCTACTGGCTCCTCATTATGTGGGAAAACTAGATTTATTTTCGTGTCTACGAGATGCATTTCGTGGCTAATAACAAAGTTAATTTTATTATGAATACGTGCTTTAGTGAAATATTATCCTATGCGAGTATTTAGTTGCAATTTGTTCTACCAAAACATAACCTTATGTTCCTCTCGAATAAAATAAACTAAACTCAATCGGAACGGCTTAGTTGAAAGTCCGCTAAAACACATTTTCTAACAAGCTGCCTGTCGCACTTTAACCAAATTCGCATCAACTCCAGAGATACGAGAAAAGTTATCATTCATTATTTTAGAATACTAACTCAATAAAGCAACAAATAGCGTGAAAAAATATAGAATCACACTTTTCATAAAGAAATCTGTTAACTGAGTATTCTCGACATGTTGAAATTCCTTGATTCCCATCGAAGACATTCAGGTTTGCACCTTTTTTTTCCAGATTTTGATTGCACAACTGTTCAATTATTGTGTGCTTCATAAGTATTTTATTTGTGGTCTTTAGTGGTAGTGATTATACTACATGATGCCACGAAGAGGGCAGCAACAAACAGGCACCGACACATTGCATAAACAGGAACAAAATAATTGAGAGAACATCCAATTTTATGTAAGACAATCCAGCCAATTCATAATAGGCGCATATTGTTTCTATTATAGTGGCCAAATTAGTTACTAAAATTCACTTGCTAATAACGAAGCGATTCCATCCTATCCACTTAAGATATCAACGAGAGCATACTTCATGCATACTGATTCTAAATAAAACTATTGAGACTATCAACGTACCTTTAAGATCACCAATATACACTGAATTCATCATCTTGCTGCGTAGAGCTGCAACAGCTGCGGTATCTACGCTACTGTTGTCAAGTTTAATGCCTCCAGCTCCTGTCAAACCCAAAGTACTACCTGCAGGAAGTACCCGGCCAAATGGCCCCACACCGCTAGCGCCCTCTGCACGTGGTCCAATCAAGCGGCCACTCAAGCGCAAAGCAGCAGCGCCACTGCCAATTGCGGTGCCCCGTTGAAACGGCTGAGAAACGCCAATCTGCGTATTTGGCGCATCTGAGGCCAGTTGAACAGCAAGTGGTGTTAGGCAAGCATCTGCTCTAAGTCGACAATAGCGCTGAGAGAGCTGGCATATAGCCTCAGACCAACGTTGTTCCAGACAACTAAGTAGGCGATCCGCACCAGAATAGCTCGCCGCAGAATAGGCGGAAACAAGACGTCTATTTACCAGTTCTCCGGAAATACACGCATTGTTGAGCACTACCAGAAGCCCGCGTGCCTGATATCATGAATATTCACAGACAAGAAAGTGTCGCTAAACAATAAAAAAGCGGCTTAAAGAGACCAAATTACCAAATGAACCAGAAATAATACTTATTTTCAATTTTTTGGAAATAGAACACAATTAACTAATATTTAACTGCAGCAATGTTAATAAATATGGAAACAGTTTCGGCACTTTAAAAGCTTTGCTAGGTAATTGTGACTGTACATTAACATCAGCTGATAAGTAGTTGCATTTTACTATTCATTATGTAGCGCAGTGTAATAAAACTATGATAAATTAAAGATTATGGCAACTAAATGTGCTTAGTTAGGCAGTCGATAACGTGTGACAAAATCTTAGTCTGATTAAAAAAAGTGTGGTCTTATGAGATTGAAAGGCCTCAAACTTGATTTGAATTACTGCTATCACCAACCGTCAAATCAGTAAATGTCCAATTAAATAGATATGTGCATAAACGAGGATAAATATCACTGGCACCGAGGGTCCTATGCCTATAAAGCAAAAATTAACCAGACCTTCCTATTGGATCCATGCAATTGGTTCTTAGTAAGTGAGAGCATCAGGTGATGTGAAAGTGCTCTATATCGAGAATAATTGTGTCAGATCTCAAGATTACTGGCCAAACCATTCTGCGGGTTCGATCATTCAACAGATTTGCATCAGTAGCTTGTCAATCAGGATGCATAAGTGACTTTTTACAGATTTCCCAAACGAACGTACGCTGAGCTCCAAAACCGGACTCCACAATGGTGTGCATCAAAAAGCGTTTAGAAAAAACTAGCCACAACGTAAATTGTGCTTTCGACTAAAACCTATTGGCACTAGGATGAGGGTGATCAATAAAAATCGAGCAAATAAAATGTTTAAACGGGCATTGGGGGCGCGGGCGGTGATAAAAATTACTATAATCAAGGTTGCGGTCTTGATATAAACACCTGACCAATTAAGTACATACATTTGTCAGTATAAACTAAGTAATGTATAGTGTAGAAAAGACAATTCCTCCAGTAGACGGGTTTCGTCCTTATTGGGAATTCATCACGTACTGGCTAGATTTCGCCGTGAACAGGGCTCGAACCTGGGTTAGTCTGCTTCAGGAATCTGGTGGTCTAACCACTGAGCCACCCTGCCGCACACTACGCACAATTTTAAGTTATATAATAACTAATTTACCTCGGTTAGTCTTTCTTCTTTTAGGGTGGAGCTCATATAGCATCAAATTAGACCCAAAGTACCAACTAACCATCCACAATCTGTCATTATTTAACAGAAACCACACTATATGAATATTTTGTGTAGTTTGCGGCAGAATGGCTCAGTGGTAAACGAATTCATTAAAAATTGACAACAACGCGCCATTCAGAAAATCGTTATTCTCCAGATCCAAATTTGCTATAAAAACCAGTTTCGAAGCATCTAGCTTTAGACAAACCTGGAGAAAAATATTCTGAGCAAAGCTAATGGTATTCATGGATTTGTCTTCCTTTTCCACCAAAAGAATGGAAAGTATTAAAGGTGAGACAGCTCATCGAGACAACGCCTAGATGTTTTCCAAACTCTGGAGCTAATCACAAAAGGGTCAGGAAAAGCAAACAGACGCCGACGAGACATTATGAAAAGTTTCAAGTAGTCGATCAAGATTTGCCACGCCACGGAATCGAATGCGGCAAAATAATCTAAGAATAAACGATATTGATTTTCTATTGCCGATGATGTAATTCGAAAGCACGATGGAGTGCATGTGTTTAGTATGGCATTCGAATTTCTGTTGAAACCCTACCTTAATTGGCCTGTATTGCTTTTATCGATCATCGTAAACCCCCAAGACGACAATAGGAATGAACAATTTTCATGCAGCACAGGGTAAATTCATATCAAGACATTTAGCTGGAGTGCCATTATCACAAATTTTAATGATCAACACTTGAACGGAACACCTCAACGCAGTTGAGTCGGATTTCTTACACCACACCGAAACAATTAGCACATCCAGATCGTTCGAACTTGAATAACTTCGAATGATTGCCACTTCATCACAAGGAGTATTGATTGTCATCTTGTGACAAGATACAGGCGTTGTTTCTTCTATAACTCAGCTATCAACTATTTTGAGCGAGTTGTGATGATTTTTTTCAGATTTCAAGAGCTGTGCTTCAGAGACGGGAAGCGGAAATATTCCTTAGTCCGAAGGACCACGTTTAATAAGTCGAAATTATGCTTTTAACTTTTTAATATATGTCATTATCATCGTTACCTTTCCAAATGGTCGACCCTGACTATGAAAATGATATTGAATTATTATTCAACAAATGAGATACTGCCCAGACCACCTTGAAGAGATTAGCGGTTGTTATTTCTGTCTATCGATATGAAATATAAGCCATCGAAATGCAAGACACTTCTACAGGATCATCCATCAATAAATTCAAACTTGTGACTTTGAGGTGAGAATCTTGGCGTAGTTAAAATTTTACTCATTTTGGTAAATGTATCAACATCTCAAACAATAGTATTGGTAAGGTGAACATAAGAATCGCAAAAGCTGAAGTAGCCTACTCGAAACTTCTTCGTTTATTGAAAAACACGACTATCCCACTCGGCCTTAAAGATCGTGTGCACAATGGACCTATACATGCAGTCTTGTTATACGCTAGTAAAGCTTGGTCATTTAGATTCGAATAACTTAGACGCTTGCAGGCATTCGACCACCATTGTTTGAGAAGCACAATCCACACAGGTTATCAACAAAGAACAAGCCACACTGGCATCCTTGGACGTATTTTCAGAAAAGCAAACAGATGCTCCTCAGAAGACAGACAAATATAATGCTGTCAAATGCGCTGGTTGGGTCACGCTTTACGTATACCTCCAAGTCGATTGCGCAGAAAAGTATTATTCTCTCAGCCAAAATTAGATTGGAGTAAGATACAAGCTGGATAGATTTTGACATGGCAGAAACAGCTTAAGTCAACTACAATCAATTTGAGTAGTATAAAATCCGTTCGTCTACCAGGATGGGTCCACGTGCGTGACATAGTTTTTGGTTGGAAATCTTGTGCGCTATGGCACCAACTGGAGCTTAGTGGCGATCCTGCTTCCAATATCTTGTATGCTTTTCTAAGTTGGACAGATTTTACCGCGAGACTCGGTCATGTTTATGAAGTGATATGGTGAAAACAGGAGAGAAGCTGTATGCCTTAGAGTTGACATTTCTTAAATTGTGTTATGTGGAGGTCTAGGTTATTCCTATAGTGTTGCCTAGGAAAGTATCCCCATCATATCTATATCATCCTATGCATAAAACAATCTACGTTTGTTTGACATAAATTAATACTTTTAGTTAAAACTTTGCTAAAATATTATTATGCGTATTTCTTTTAATTTAAAGCATATGTATATTGCAATGAAGCTTTATTTGTTGCAAGCTTTTGTATTGGTCTTAGTGATTATGAGATAATCATATGTACATAGGCGTTTCATGTTTACAGCCGACTCATCAGTAGGATGCGGAACTCCGCCTCATATCCACTATAAATTTGGTCAATAAACATGGCACAGTTGTACGATACAATCTTCTATACATACGCGGATTCACGCAGTAGTAAAGTCAACTTCATATAAAGTCTTCGGCAATGCGACTTCAAAGCCGACTCACTATACAAAACATGTGCCACAACTGTAAAGGGTACTAACACCATGGTTTTGCATGCCTGTATTGGGCACGGAGGACATAGAAATAATCTAGCTATTTGGCAGTCGTCATGCATAAAAGATGCCATCAAATTAATGCATGCATTTTGCGCTGACATGTCCGAGCAAGTACCACGCCCAAAACACATTGAAGGTTCTCTTTTTTATGTTTCTTAGTGTATGTGTGTGTGTGCGTGTGTGTATTTTGTTTTTTCTGTGAATGCATGCATGTGAAGTTGTCTCCAGTATAACTTTGATATGCATATTTCTAGAAGATTAAGCCGTCTATTTTACCTACTTTAATTGACTTAGAGAGGAATGCCTGTTTCTAAAGGGTGCGAAGCTGGTAAGTATAGAACACATGCGTCAATTTGGCTGTCTATGGAATATTCTCCATGATCTATACTATATCATAACATAGCGTCTTCATACTTCAAGCCAGAACTAATGTTGTCCTTAGATTATTCAGATGATTAGCGTAATGATGATTCATCTTATATTAGGCTGATAAAGAAAAAAGGAAATTGCATCGCATGTTTAATTCCGGGATAATAGAATAATTATCCTCAAATACTCAAAACGTTTCTTAACTAATTGGTGCTAATTCGAAATGACTTATCGAAATCAAGTTTTCGATCATGATATAAGTATCAATCCAAGTATATATATATATGTATATATATATATATATATATAATTAGAAATAAAACACGTTAATAACAAAGTGTAAAATAGCTATTTATTTCGAGACTAATAAACATCACTTTACAATCTTTCATCCTGAGTTTTTATTTGATTATGTGGTTGGTAAATAGTCGGACTCGGTTTTATTTCTATTCCTTGTTTTGGCTGATTATTAATTATATATGCGTATGTGCCTGTGTGTGCGTGTCTGTTTGAGTGTAAGGGTCTCTCTCGTTGTACTGCAAAGTGATGTCTGACATATGGTCATTTTTGTATTGATTGATTGAGAGTTAACTAACTGTTCGCATTGTTGGCTGTTATGTGTTCGAATGTTTTTCCTCGGGTGTCGTTTTCTTTTCGCCTTGTTCCGCATTTTTCCGTCCTCTTGGTAACAGCGCGGGTGTGCGTATTGCAGTGTTGAAAGCTCATATCGTTTTTTTAATTTCTGTCGCTGTTAACAATGGTTGTGATATCGTATGTGCAGGATGTATATAAACAAAAGGTTGTAGTGAATTTTATTAGTCTCGAAATAAATAGCTATTATACACTTTGTTATTAATGTGCTTTTTCTTCCTAATTAGAAATATACTGTGTAATATTCGAAGGTAATGAACATAATAAAGATTACTAAAGAGCGTATTCAGCCTTTTACAAGTAAGGAACTAAGCAATTATATTGCAGCCAACTTTCTAAATGCCAAACCTGGGAAAGAATTAAGTTCTTCGACTAGTATTTGCAATCAGATGTTGAGCCAGAAAGATTCCTTAAGCAGTGCAGGAGAAATAACCAGAAGCCGACGAATAAACTCATAAGCTGCTTATTCCTTAATGCCATCGAGGACAGCAATCAAACCTGCAAGATGCCGAGAGATTCATTTAAGCACTAATGTCAGTTTGCAAGTGTGAACGACAGCAAATACAATTCTTTTACAACGAAGTTAGAAACGTTGATGACAATAACGGCTGGCAAAGAAACTCACAGAGGATCTGGAAAAATTCCATACACAATCAAAATTTCCTACAAATCCTGATGCATTTACTCACTTTTATTCAAAGACGATCTTTTCAAAACATCAAAAAGATTTACTCACCTTAAGAGCAAAATTCTGCATCATTAAGAACCTAAAAACGCGACATTATTGGCGTCCAGTGTGGAACTCAAAATTTCTACAATGACTTAACAAAAGCCACCGCCTCATAGGCATTCAATGGTCAAGGAATGAAAACTGAGATATTTAGTGCACTAGAACAATACAAAAAGTATTTTAAAGGCAGCCGGATCATCACAAATAAGCATGTAAAAAAATAACGAAAAATACAATCAGACAAATCTACGGCTTAATTACCTGATCTGCGTTTTGACTAACGCAGCTTTCATTGTTCCAGTAATTTTCTTTCATCAAAATATTTCGGCCTTGCTTACCGAAGGCCTTCATCAGTTGCATTTCACGAATCAAATGTTATTTCCTCTAGTCATAATATTTATATACCTCAGACTGACCTTTCATTAGATATTCGCGTGTCACATATGTGTGTGTGTACATATTCATAACCGTTGTTTTCATCTAACTAATTTTGACCAGAGTGGCTGAATAATAATTTATCAATTGCATGCAATAACTATTCGGTTTTTTTTAAAACACACAATGTAAATGACGTAACTGAGATGGGGGAGACCCATAATTCAGAAACACTCGTCATAAAAACATGCCATGAGTGATTAAACTAGAAGTCCGAAAGACTAATGCACATGTTAAATTACAATTCAAAACCAAATCTACGGCTTGTCACACCCGAAAAAGGATCAGTTGTTATACTTGAAGCCAACGTTTATAAACGGTCCATGAACGAGATAATAAATAATCATTCGAAATTCACACCAGACAACAAACAGAAAGATGATTCAACAAATATCGTATCAAAAATAAACGCTATTCTGAAATAGACGGAGAAACACGTCTTATCTACGATGGCTGATTCCGAAATTAGCTCAGGACTTATAGAAGAAATCAAAAAGGCGAACAAACACTGCCAAATTGTACGGCACATAAAGCTTTGACAGCCACAGGAGCTCCTTCGACGCGGCCCATTATGTCAATGATCAATGCCCAGCAACAGAAACCAGCTAAGTTTCAATGCAAACTACTTCAACCATTACAAAACTACCACCATCAAGGACTCTTTCGAGTTAGCACATGACTTGCAGGGATAAAGCTTCATAAAAAAACAAAATAGTTTCGCTAGATGTATGTACGAACATTCCACTGGTAAAAAAACGAAGATCTTGTGTGACCTGATTAAAAATGAGATTCAAGATTTTCCAATAGACACCAATAATATCAAATACATCATATTAGCATGTACAAAAAACGTAAAAATTTACATTTGAAGGCAAATACTACTGTCAGATCAATTGTGTAGCAATAGGAAGCTGCATTGTGCCCCTCCTGGCAGATGTATACATGCACCATCTTGAATAAACAAGCATAAAAAGTGCAATTGACCAGTGCGCACTCTTCAAAATGTATGTAGATTATATATTATTGTTCATTACAGACGCAGCAGACCCAACCAATGGAGCCGATTCCAAAAATAATTACCACAGAAATTGATGAAAAAGATTTGGCACTGTCAGGAAAATCAGCTATTTCAGATCATATATTGGAAACTGGGTACCCAGCAAATTTGGTCAATTTATAAATTCTACACAAAGCAAAATAAGAAAAATTATATATATATATATATATAAAGCTCTTTATATAAAACAACAATAGTCTTGCCTAGACCTTCGAAAATTTCATCAACATGATATTTTAATCGACTGGCTACGAATCACAAAAGCCAACAACAATTTACTAGCATTCATGCAAGTCCAAACACGCACTGGACCAGTCCCAATAAACATTCTATCCGATTGGCAACAAATTGAAGAAGAAAAAACAGCTGCACATACGGTATCACAACCATTTCTAACAACAACAGAAATTTCATAACAATATGAGCATTCAACACTGCAAGTCGCACACCCTGCGCTGTTACCAAGGAGACGGAACATAATTGAGGAACAAGGCGAAACGAAAGATAACACTCGGGGGGCATTATTCCACGCAACAGCCAACAAGGCGAAAAGTTGGTGAAATCTCAATCCCTAAATATCAGAATGAACAGATCTCAGTCATCAATTTATAATAAAACGCATGAACACTTACTAATCAGCCCAAACAATAAATAGAAGTAAAACCGAACCAGACTAGTTGCCACCCACATCATCAAATGAAAACCCAGGGTGTATACAAATGAAAGATTGTAAAGTGCTGTTTGGTAGTCTCGAAATAAATGGCCATTATCCACTTAGTTATTATTTTTGTCCTTCATAATAAGAAAGATACCGTGTAATATTCGAAAGCAATGGGCTTTATATATATATTGGCCAATAAAAAAAAGAATTGTATAATTGGAAAAAGCGAATCATCCTGGAGATCGGTTTCGTCCTTATTGGAACCATTCAAGTACTGTCCAGAATTTACCGCGGACAGAGCAGCGAATTTATACAGTTGTTTAACCTGAAGCAAACGTGCCCCTCGTCAAGCAATAATGAAATCAACTCCAAATAAATTTTTCGGCAATACGATTTTAAATCCAACTCACTATACATAATATGCACCACACCTGCTTAGGTTAACAACACAATAGTTTTGGAGAAAATTGAGAAACTAAATCCGGAAACCTGAAGCTCTTACAAATTCTCATATCCTGGCCTTGATCGATATCAGTTATCACATTTTCGTGTTTATCATCCCATTGTACATTGAAATGTGTAATGTACAATATAGGCTTGGATGCACACAACTAACATAGATACAATTATGCACTAGAAATTCCGTACCCTCTACATATATATATATATATATATATATATATATATATATATATATATATATATATATATATATATATATATATATAGGTCTATGTATATATATATATGTATATAGTCTATAGGGTTCGCTTTGAAGTTGCATTTCTGAAGAATTGATATCAAATTATATATATCAAATTCCCAAGAAACTCCATGAAATATGGAGCCGGCTTATCCTCCAAAAGGAGTCAGCCGCAGTAAAGCAAGCAGCATCAGTACTCATATGAATAGGAGACTGCATCATTCAACTTTCGCACATTACTTGACAAAATACATAATTGGTTATTATAATCAAGGTTGCGGTCTTGATATAAACACCTGACCCATTAATTACTTACATATGTCAGTATAAACTAAGAATTGTATAGTGTAGTAAAGGCAATTCATCCAGTAGACCGGTTTCGTCCTTATTGGGAACTCGTCATGTACTGGCCAGAATTTGCCGCGAACAGGACTCGAACCTAGGCACGTCTGCTTCGGAATCTGGTGCTCTAACCACTGAGCCATCCTGACTCACACTAAACTGCACACAATTTTAAGTTATATACTAACTAATGCAACTTGGTTAGTCTATTTCTTCCTTTAGGTGGAGCTCATATGGCATCCATTTAGACCCAAAGTTTCAACTAACCATCCCCAATTCGTCATTACTGAACAGACACCACACTACATGGGGAAGTGGTATTGAAATGAACATTTATATAATTAAACGAACATTGGTTGTGCGGGTGGTGATATCAATTACTACATAGTTGTTTGAATGAAGATTGCTTTTACGAACCTGGATTAATCAAGCCAAGTTTGAGTCATTAGTTTCATTTGTTAAACTTATGATGATGGACCAACTGAAGAAGGCTACCGATAAAGGTAGCCGAAATATTTTAACAAAAGAAAACTACTGGAACAATGAAAGCTGCGTTAGTCAAAACGCAGATCAGGTAATACACAGTTGGTTTTTGGCGTAGTGCCGGCGCCAACTAATGAATCACTTATCAGCACGAAACGCATGTGCTTTTGAAGACATACCCTTTGCTTATGCTGTATTTAGCATATTCTTCTTGTCCTATGTGAACTAATTTGGTTCTAGGCCTGCAATGCGTAATGCATAATGGCATCTCATGGCTATGAAACATGAGAAAATTTTTTTTAAATGTCTACTAACATTAAAATTAAATTTACTGTGAAAATTGAGACCATGCCTAAATGGAATAGAGTAACACAGTAATTCAAGCATAGAGCAATAAAAGTATAGCTAGAAGCAGATGTACTCAAATGGGAAGAGCAGAATTGTGGTCACCAGTGCATCACCATTGAAAGGCGTCACCAATTTCAAGGTGTGGATTAAATATGCTACAAAAAATAAAACAACCCACAGTAAGCACTAATTTGTAATGCGAAAACACGCGTACACACAAACAAGCACCAATCTGCATAAAATAAACAAGGATTACGATGTGATACATTAGGCTATGGCCCATCCAAGGCATACGGTTTTCAGAAATTTGTTAATAAAACGTGACAACTAAAAGCCATAACCTAAAGCATATATTTGGTAGAAAATTCACAAAAAAGCATAGCAGACATCTAGTATCTCAGGAATATGTTTAGTATCACACACACACACACACACACACCCAGGCTGCGCTAAAAATGTACGCCTATATGAATTGGGACAGACGATTCTAAACATACGCAGCTGTTGCCAACAGACCTCTCTCACCAAGGCAGGCATTGTCAATTCCTAAATTTCAACGTTTATGCCAATGACTCAATTTTATTGCATTACCGCAAGACCGACTGACCGAATTCCTCAGTGAGCCAACACTCGTACAATCATACAAAATAGGCTAACATGCCCAATTTATGCGGTCACAAGTTTAAAGGATATTTTTATTATTTTATAACACATTTTTTTTGTTTGAAAAAGGCATAAATGGCCCAAAAAGCTGTGACAATGGCAGTAAACAAATGCAATAGAAGGAAAAACTCGAACTAGAGAGAGAATGTTTGTTTGAGAGAGAGAGAAGTGAATAGTGAGAGAAAGAGGAAATTTATTACCACAGATATCAACATATAGAGTTGTAAAGAGGTACACGAGTGGAATATTGAACTTTCAATAAAAGGGAATGGCAGTCTTAAACACAATTTACGTCAGCCAGTCAATCCATTAACATAAAAATAGTACCAAGCTAAATGATATTAAAAATGAAATTTATAGATAAACAACTATAGACAATTTAACGGAAAAAAAGAAATAAATATTTCATATAAAAATATATACTGGTTACATATTTAATTTAACAGTTCAGTTGTATTATTAAATTTCTTTATATTAAGTTTCCAAACTTGAAAAAAACACAAATTCCATTGTATTTAACCAGTCACAAATATAGCAAAACTACCGTCCGTTAGTGCCATTTCTTCGAATATAATTAAAGGATTTTGGCGTTATATATGTTGTCTGGATAAACTAAGCATTGCACAAGATAGACGTGAAATTCCTTAACTAGAA
>JAQBSW010002552.1:45000-52500 GCA_029291075.1 Eudiplozoon nipponicum | reverse complement strand
ATTACTAAGAACATTTAAATTTGTTCCAACAACAAAATATGACTGTCTTTCACATAAATAAATATATAAAAATGATTTCATTTGCACATTTCAAAACACAGAGAACAAAACACTAATTACTGGCAATTCAATATTTTCTCTAAAAATGATACAAATACGTATTTACATTTTGTAACTATAACGTTAAAAACTTTTAGTATGACAAGGAGTTTGCAAGGATAAACCATTTTGTAAAACCCATATGCGATATAAATAATTTCTTCTTTCCATTTTTTTAGAGTTTATCTTGTCTTATCGCTGCATTTTCATTATAAAATATTTTTAACTGTATATGTGATTAACCACAAAATATACTAAATAAAAGCTTTCACAATGAAGGGCATGGAGTTAAATAATTTAAGCAAACTTGACTGCTCGGATAAATATAACAATAGTTTTATATATATAGTTTTTGTTTAATTGTATTGCCTATATATGTATATGTGGCGAAATTTGCAAACTGTTAATGCTCGTGACTGCATAGAAATTGCGCATCTGACATTTCCAGTCTCGTACAATGTATGCAGGCCTTCTGAGGTAAGAGCTGCATATCTAATATTGTTTTCCATATATATATGCAATGCGGTTTGACTGTTCCCTAGTCAGTTTGCCATCGTACTCTGATGATGACTGGTGATAGGTCGTAACGTGTCAGTGCGTTGTGACTGGGGGTAGTTTTTTATGTTGTTCGACGACCGGTTAAATACAATGGGATTGGTGTTTACTTCAAGCTCGCAAACTTGATTTGAAGAATTTTTACTATCACCAGCGCAATCAATTATTGTTTAATTGTATTGTCAATATATGTGTGTGGCGAAAGCTACAAACAGCTAAAGTTCGTGACAGCATAGAAATTGTGCAGCCGACATTTCCAGTCTCATACAATGTATTTTAAAAGATGTATTATTTTGGTTCTCAGTGCTGTCCTTTTCGTTTCGGATTTGACCGCATTTTTCTTGTGCGGGACAATTGTTAGCACTCATAGGTCGGCAAAATCTTGAACCTTTTATCTTTTCAGATGATGATGGCGGATCTTGATCCTAAAGCGCTTGTGACAATCAAAGCAATTGAAGGCTTAAAGGAGAAGGGACAAGTGAGAACCCATCAACTGAGGCCAAAAATTACATCATCTGAAAAAGATAAAAGGTTCAAGATTTTGCCGACCTATGAGTGCTAACAATTGTCCCGCACAAGAAAAATGCGGTCACAATAAAATGTATGCAAGACCATTAGAGGTGAGTCGTATATCTAATTTCTTTCCATATATATATATATATATATATATATATATATATATATATGCAATGGTTTGATCTCGCTTGTCAGTTTGATGTCGTACTCTGAAAATGATCATGGAAGATCGAAACGCGTCAGTACGTGCGACTGGCGGTAGTTTAGCTATGGTGTTCGACGTCTGGTTAAATATAATTGGATTGGTGTTTAATTCAAGCTGGCAAACTTGATTTAAAGAATAATTTTAAATTTTTTGTTTCGGGGAACTAATATATATGCAGAAATATTTCTGTGGGTTTAATGTACACAAAAACTGATGATAGCTTAATGATGTTGAGCGACCGTTTAAGTAAAAGACGATTTGTGATTATCTCATGTCCGCAAGCTTGCTGTAAATAATTTCTATTATCGACCGCACTATTATTTATGTCCGCAAAAACTGTTATCGCCATCTGCACGATCAATGGTTGCTTAATTGTAAATCTTATGCATGAGGCGGAATCCACAACAAAATGTTGCAGATGGCAGATTTAGTCCAGTTCAATGTTTGCGATCCTAGAGTTACGAGCCGCATCAATGATTGCCTCTACTGTTGTTTACCTTATATAATATGCATTGTGATTTGAACCTCAATAGTCAGTTTTCCGAATTAATCTAATGATGACCATGAACGGTTGAAATGCGTCAATATGCACGATTAATTGTGGTCTAGCTAGGTTGAACTACAGGTCAAATATATCCGGACTGGTGTTTACCTCAAGAAAGCAAACTTGACATAAACAACCGCCTTCACCTCTTCCACAAGTAATGATTGCTGACATTTATGTCTTATACACGTATGGCGAGAACCGCAAGAATTTAATGATCGAGACTGCATAGAAAATGCTCAGCCGACAGTTTCTGTGAAATATAAGATATGCGAGACTACTAGATATGAGATTCATATACATAATTTTGATCTGCATATATTTATGCATTGCGGTTTGATCCTCGCTATTCGGTAAACTGTCATACTCTGATGACGATTGTGGAAGGTCGAAACGCGTCAGTGCGTGTAGTTCAGTACGGTAGTTCATCTATGCCAAGCGACTAGTTAAATTTAATGGGATTGGTTCTTACTTCAAGCACACAAACTTGATTTAAATAATTGAGATTACCACCCGCGCAATCAATTATTGTTTAATTGTACAATTTATATACATGTAGCGAAAGCTGCAAAAAGTTAGCTTTCGAAACTGCATAGACAATGTGTCGACAAAAAGTCAAGTCCAGTACAGTTTATACGAGCCGAATAGAGATGCAAATCGTATTACTGTTGCAACATATCTTAAATATGCATTGCGATTTGACAGTTGTTAGTCAGTTTATGCTCATACTGTGAAAATGATCGTGGAAATTCAACATGCGTAAGTATGTGCAATAGAGCGTAATTAATCTATGTCGTGCTACTGTTCAAATAAAACAGTTGGTGATTATTAAGCGAACATTGGTTGCGCGGGTGGTGATAACAATTATTATAATCAAGGTTGCGGTCTTGATATAAACACCTGACTCATTAATTACTTACATATGTCAGTATAAACTAAGAATTGTATAGTGTAGAAAAGGAAATTCTTCCAATAGACCGGTCTCGTCCCCTTTGGGAGCTCATCATATACTGGCCAGAATTCGCCGTGGACAGGGCTGCTAAAATTGAATCGTGTAAGCCCACTCTCCTAGCATTGTACATTACACAAAAAAACGATTTAAAAAATTTTATTATTTGGTATATAAAATCAAGCAAACCAAATTTATTTAAACGAACATTGGTTGCATGGACGGTAATAATACATAAATTTGCCAGTATAAACTAAGAATTGTATAACGTAGAAGAGGAAACTTATTCAGTAGACCGGTTTTGTCCTTAATCTGAACTCATCACGTAGTCCAAAATTTGCTGCTGACAGGATTATAATCTGGGCAGAAAACGTGTCAGTGCGTTACGACTGGCGGTAGTTTTGTTATGTTGTTCGACGACTGGGCACGTCTGTTTCAGAACCCCACGCCACACATTACACACAATTTTCAGCCCTATACTAAAATATGTTACTCGGTTAGCCTTTCTTTCAGGTAGAGCTCGTATGGCAACATTTTAGACACCAAGTTCCAACGACTATCGCAAATCTGAAATTATTGAACAGACACCACACTATATGGGGCAGTGGTATTAAAATGAACATTTATATAATTAAACGAACACTGGTTGCTCGGGTGGTGATAAAATTTAATATAATCAAGGTTGCGCTTCTGATATAAACACCTGACCTATTATGAACATACATTTGACAATATAAACGAAGAATTGTATAATCTAGAAAAGGCAATTCATCCAGTAGATCTGACGCGGATAGAACTCGAACCGGGGTACGTCTGCTTCAGAATTTACTGCCACAATTCTTATTTTATTCTGTCAAATGTACGTACACAAAGGATCAGATGTTTCAATAAGGAAAATTAGACTAGTCATGTTATATTAGTTAGTACATAACTGAAAATTGTGTGCAGTGTAGTGTGTGGCAGGGTGGCTCAGTGGATAGAGCACCATACTCCGAAGCAGACGTGCCCAGGTTCGAACCCTGTCCGCGGCAAATTCTGGCCAGTACATGATGAGTTCGCAATAAGTACGAAACTGGTCAACTGGATGAATTGCCTTTTCTACACTATACAATTCTTAGTTTATACTGACATATGTAAGTAATTAATGGGTCAGGTGTTTATATCAAGACCGCAACCTTGATTATAATAATGGTTGGTTATTATACCAAGTTTATGAATCTGACTTAATTAAACCCTGTATTTTATTTAACTTTAGATTAAAAAAATCAAGGTTGCGGTCTTGATATAAGAACCTGACCCATTAATTACTTACATATGTCAGTATAAACTAAGAATTGTACAGTGTGAGAAAGGCAATTGTTCCAATAGACCGGTTTCGTCCCCATTGGGAACTCATCATACACTGGACAGAATTCACCGCGAACAGGGCCCGACCCTGGGCACGTCTGCTTCGGAATCTGGTGCTCTAACCACAGAGCCACTCTGCTGCACACTACGCACAATTTTCAGTTATATAATAACTAATGTTTCTTGGTTATCTCTTCTTACAGGTGGAGCTCATATGGCATCATTTTAGATACAATGTTCCAACGACCATTGCCAATCGGAAATTATTGAAGACACCACACTACATGTAAAAGTGATAATGAAATGAACACTTATATAATTAAATGAGCATTGGTTAGAACTTTAGTGCTAAAGGGATGCTATATAGGGTCTACCTAAAGGAAAGACTAACCAAGTTACATTAGTTAGTACATAACTTAAAATTGTGTGTAATGTGCGGCAGGGTGGCTTAGTGGTTAGAGCAACAGATTCCGAAGCAGACGTGCCCAGGTTCGAGCCCTGTTCGCGGCAAATTCTGGACAGTACGGTATTAGTTCCCACTTAGGACGAAACCGGTCTACTAGATTAATTACCTTTTCCACACTATACAATACTTAGTTTATACTGACAAATGTATATGCATGATGCGTCAGATGTTTATATCAATATCTTAACCTTGATTAAAAAATATATCTTATCACCGCCCGCGGAACAACTGTTGGTTTAATTTTATTTAACTTGTTGTGAAATGCAAGAAACAACATTTTTCCACACACACACACACACACACACACACAGGTTTCATGCACCTAACAGTTGATTAACTAAGCTGTGGAAATGATTAAAAATGTGAATGGTGTTTATTTCAAGACAAGAAAAGTAATTTTTTATAGGAAAACCTTATCAACCGTATTAGAACAGAGCACAGATAGGCCTAAAATGTAAACTCATAGCCGTGGATTTATTTGATTAAAGAAAAAATATACCAGACATAAAACATATTTTGGTGTTCAGTTCAATGTGATCGCATTTAATGCGGGCAATGTGCAATGAAGATCAAAATATCTGAGGCTGAATTATATGTACAATAGTAAATCGTAATTGCTATAACCAAAGTTGCGATCCTGATATAAGCACCTCACTCAATAATTACTTACATATGTCAGTATAAATTGTATAGTGTAGGGAAGGCAATTCTTCCAGTAGACCAGTTTCGTCCTTATTGGGAACTCATCATATACTGGCCAGAATTTGCCGCGAAAAGGGCTCGAACCTGGGCACATCTGCTTCGGAATCTGGTTGTCTAACGACTGAGCCACCCTGCCGCACACTTAACACAATTTTCAGTTATATACTAAATTATGTAATCTGGTTAGTCTTTTTTACTTTAGGTGAAGCTCATATAGCATTCATTTAGACCCAAAGTTCCAACTATCAATCTCAAATCTGTCATTTTTGAACATATACCTAACTTCATGGGGCAGTGGTATTGAAATAAACATTGATATAATTAAACGCCCGCGCAACCAATGTTCGTTAAATTATATAAATGTTCATTTCAATACAACTTCCTCATTTAGTGTGCTATCTGTTCAGTAATGACAGATTGGGGATGGTTAGTTGGAACTTGGGTTCTAAATGGATTCCATATGGGCTCCATCTAAAGTAAAAAAGAGACTAACCAAGTTACATTATTTAGAATATAACTGAAAATTGTGTGTAGTGTGTGGCAAGGTGACTCAGTGGTTAGAGAACCAGAATAAGAAACGTGTCTAGGTTCGAGCCCTGCCCGTGGCAAATTCTGGCCAGTACGTGATGAGTTCCCAATAAGGTCGAAACCGGTCTACTAGATGAATTGCTTTTCCTATACTATAAAATTCTTAGTTTATACTGCCATAATTAAGTAAATAATAGGCCAGGTGCTTATATCAAGATCGCAACCTTGATTATAGTAAATGCTATCACCACTCGCGCAACCAACCTTCGTTAAAGTAAATCGCAATGTCAGTGGTTAAAATAGAATACACATTGTGAATGTTCTCCCCTTAATTACCTGCGAAACGACCGGATCTAAAGTGTCGGCGAAATCAGTAAACCAATTTCCACGTGAATCGTCCGATTCATTACTAAGAAGTCTTGAAGGCACAGTATTCCTGCAAATGCATGAGATAAAAGAATAAAATATAAAGCCGGATAGAAAAAGATAGCTGAAAATTGATGAAAAGAGATATTTAAGACAAATAAAATCCAAATTGACTGATTGAACAGGATTATACAACACATAAATTAATTTTCTCTGCTTCAATTGTTGAAAGTTGTTGTATGGATTTGCGTAGTTCGATCATCATATTTAGAGCATCCACGGTTTTCTTTTGTTGGTAGTAGATTTGCACCATCAGTTTTGCAAAGGTCCAATTGATCCCCATTTCCATCCAAAATCATGCGTTAACACAGAGTTAGCAGTTATTGGTTTAGAGAGCCAAACCTCGTTAGAACGTTTCCAGCCTCCCCTGATATCTAGGCAGAAAGCTTGCCGTCCGAGTACAGGTAGTCTATCGCTGTTATTGGTGTTATTTCATAACAAATTCCACACACAAAATAGATCAGGTACTCGGACCCCGTCGCGACCAGTATTATCCGTCGTACTGGCGACTGGACGAAAACTAAAGGGTCATTTACAACCACGAAGAGAAAACATTTAGAATTCCATAAGTGAAGCATAGCAATTTTGCACTTCAGCATGCTAGAGGATATTTGTGGAAAAGAAGTTATTTTGAGAATCTCTAGTCCTCTTGTGAAGGAAAAACGGAAACTATGCCACCAATCAATTGGTAAGTGTTAATTCTACTACGCCTAATAGTGTGACATGATCGATGTTTTAGTCTAAAAGTGAAACAACACCGTTTCTGCTTGTAAAGCGACAGGGCTTTACAATGTTAACGTGTCATCAGTAAGACGAGGTTGGGCGAAAAACGTGCAACCGACAGCTCAAATAATTTTGGTCATTATTGTAGTCTGCACTGATGTAAATGCATAATTTCGAATCAAATACAGGTGCCTCTAATCCGCTGTTTAGTTTTGATTCAAACAACTTTACAGACTCCAAGTGGTGTCAGAAATTAGTCCTGGCATTCTTAAAAAACTATTACATTCACAAACAACTGCTTCGACAAACAAAATTATATCGCCCGACCCCATGTGCGAGACCAAAGGAGAATGAAAGGCGTTCGCATAGGCATCAACAGTGCTACCCAGCTTTTAGTGACATTAGGAAAACTCTGAGTCGATATAGTTCATCGCTAAGTA
>JAQBSW010002552.1:0-42500 GCA_029291075.1 Eudiplozoon nipponicum | reverse complement strand
GCATACCAACTTATATTTTCTGGTTAGCCTTTCCTTCATCTGTAACTTGTTTAATCGGAAAGGTTAAGCAGAAAATATAAGTTGGCATATGCTTTCGAATTGCGTGTAGTATGCGGCATGAGGGGCACAATGAACATAGTCACAGACTCCAAAGCAATTGTGCCGAAACCGGTCCACTGGAAATATTTCCTTTGCTATATAATACAATGCTAAGTTTATACCAACAAAATAAATATAATCTAAATCCTGTCTATGGACTTAAAACTAATATAACATCTCAAGGTTGCATGATGCCTATTGTATAATGATAGATGGGACGTAGCTAGTTAAGACTTCATATTTAAGAGATACCAAATAGATTCCACCTGAAGGAGAGGCTAATCAAAAGCAAAATTTTTAATGTGAATAAAATTGTCCCTACTAAGTGGCACAGGTGGCGCTTTGAATTGTCTGCCCAGGTTCGAGTCCCGCCCGTAGCAAATTCTGGAAAGTACATAAAGAGTTTTCAATAAGGGCGAAACCGGACTACTGTTTGATTTGCCCTCGCTACTTGATGCAATGTTTAGTTTATACTGACAACATATATATAATAAAAATCCTGCCATTAGACTTCAATTGGATATATATATATATATACATACATATATATATATACATATATATATATATATATATATATATATAATGAGATATAATGAGATAAACACTAATCCTTTTTGTTTAACCAGCTGCACAACATAGAACTACTGCCGGCTGCGAGGACTGACGTGAAAGATGCAGAGATTTTATCTTCGTGACTGCATAGAAATTGCGTAGTCGACGTTTAATCATATGGTGAAAGCAACATTAATGTTATGTTCGTGAGTAATCAATGATATTTTAAACGCATAGAGAATTTAAGGCGCAATATGTGCTCATAATAATAAGTAGTAGCTAGTAGCCTACACATAAATGTTGCTAAGGCTAATGTTTATGCCAACATTTATATATTGCTATGTTGTTCGAAGACTGGTTAAATACAATGTTATTGGTGTTTACTTAAAGATCGCAAACCTGATTTAGAGAATCTATATCATCTGTTTCTAAACATACACACTATTACGTACGCCATGCCACGTATGTTAGTAAAGACTAAAACGTTATGGAATATAAAATTATGTCAAATTAATCAAATACAACTTTTAGGAATTTTCTACGTGTTCAGATTGCATCAGTTAGCAGGGCTTACTCAATTTCATCGGCAATCAAGTTGAGACTCGTGAGTACGGCAGTCATCGCATCCGCGCACCATCCTGGAAAACGTTCGGCAATCTCTGGCGTGCAAAACAGCTAAATGTTAAGGAGGCAAGAACAACGAGATTAAAAGACCACCCTTATTTGTTTGGCTGTTCTCAATTTACCGAAATAGTTATTAAAATTTAAAGTATCAGCGAATAGTTTATATGAATGAAAATATGACAAACAAGAATAACTACAATCAAGTTTGCGAGCTTGATATAAGTACTTTACTTTACTTCACTGCGGCTGACTCCTTTTGGAGGATAAGCCGGCTCCAGTGACATTTCATGAAGTTTCTTGGGAATTTGGTACAAGTGGTGTCCCCTCACCACTCGGCTTTTTGATCGAGGACGCACCTCTAGCCTTTGCACATCCAAGCGCAGTCTGCAAGGCAGCAGTAAGTTGTATGGTTGCCGGTGGCTGTTGAGAGCTCATTCGCCATTCGGAAATACGGGGTACTGTCCAGGAGTCCATGTAATCCTGTGGCTGTTGAACCCTTTTGTGGCGGGGAACACACGCCGAGTCATGGTGCCATCGTCGGGCTCATGTGGTATTTTATAGGAGATCCGATTGCCGGTCGGAAATCCACCACGCCCTGGTGACACCACCGCCATAGCCCCGTTAGCCCATGTACGATCGGCCATCGAAACATGGTTGACACCGTCGTACCACGTTGAGGAGGGGATGGACTTTACGACGGCTTGATATAAGCACCTGATTCATTAAGTGCAAACATTTTTCGGTTGAAACTAAGTATTGTATAGTGTGGAAAATGCAATTCATTCAGTAGTCTGGTTTGTTTCTTATTGGGAACTTATCACGCACTGGCCAGAATTTGCCGCGGGCGGGACTCGAACCTGCGCATGTCTGCTTGGGAATCTGGTGCTCTAAACACTATACCACCCGTTCATGCTGTCTTTGGTTTATCCTTCTGGTCATAACTGAACTAATTTGTTACTAGGTTCGCAAAACCTAATACATACTTGCATATATATTAGCTCTTCGCAACAAACAGTATTTAACTATAATATATTGAATTGAATGATGTCATGCTTACCGCGAAATGTGATAACTGATATCGATGAAGGCCAGAGTGTATGGTTTAACTGGAGTAACAGGTGTTCGGAAATTGTTGTAATTCTCAATTTGGGTGAACTTTAGCATAAATTTATATCCATCAGGTTGGTATCATGTACCGACTCGGAAACCATAGTGTTAGTATCCGGTACTCATCGATTTCAAAAAAGGTATCAGTTACTAACACAATGGCCATAGTGTTAGTATCCTTACAGACTCGGTATATATATTATATAGTGTGAGTTAGCATTGAAGTCGTATTGTCGTTGACTTTAGATTATGTTAGCTTCACTATTACAGGTTTACACATTCGTCTAGGAGATTGTACCGTCCTATTATTCCACATTATTCTAACAAATATATAGTGGTTAAAGGACGTAATACCAGCTCCTACTGATGAGGCGCCAGTAAGCACGAAACGAATGTGCATGAGATTATACTTTCCGTTCATGCTCTCTTTGGTTTATCCTTCTGGTCACAACTGAACTAATTTGTTACTAGGTTCGCAAAACCTAATACATACTTGCATATATATTAGATCTTCGCAACAAACAGTATTTAACTGTAATATATTGAATTGAATGACGTCATGCTTACCGCGAAATGTGATAACTGATATCGATGAAGGCCAGAGTGTATGGTTTAACTGGAGTAACAGGTGTTCGGAAATTGTTGTAATTCTCAATTTGGGTGAACTTTAGCATAAATTTATATCCATCAGGTTGGTATCATGTACCGACTCGGAAACCATAGTGTTAGTATCCGGTACTCATCGATTTCAAAAAGGTATCAGTTACTAACACAATAGCCATAGTGTTAGTATCCTTTACAGACTCGGTATATATATTATATAGTGTGAGTTAGCATTGAAGTCGTATTGTCGTTGACTTCAGATTATGTTAGCTTCACTATTACAGGTTTACACATTCGTCTAGGAGATTGTACCGTCCTATTATTCCACATTCTTCTACCAAATATATAGTGGTTAAAGGGCGTAATACCGGCTCCTACTGATGAGTCGCCAGTAAGCACGAAACGAATGTGCATGAGATTATACTTTCCGTTCATGCTGCCTTTGGTTTATCCTTCTGGTCACAACTGAACTAATTTGTTACTAGGTTCGCAACACCTAATACATACTTGCATATATATTAGTTCTTCGCAACAAACAGTATTTAACTGTAATATATTGAATTGAATGATGTCATGCTTACCGCGAAATGTGATAACTGATATCGATGAAGGCCAGAGTGTATGGTTTAACTGGAGTAACAGGTGTTCGGAAATTGTTGTAATACTCAATTTGGGTGAACTTTAGCATAAATTTATATCCATCAGGTTGGTATCATGTACCGACTCGGAAACCATAGTGTTAGTATCCGGTACTCATCGATTTCAAAAAAGGTATCAGTTACTAACACAATAGCCATAGTGTTAGTATCCTTTACAGACTCGGTATATATATTATATAGTGTGAGTTAGCATTGAAGTCGCATTGTCGTTGACTTTAGATTATGTTAGCTTCACTATTACAGGTTTACACATTCGTCTAGGAGATTGTACCGTCCTATTATTCCACATTCTTCTACCAAATATATAGTGGTTAAAGGGCGTAATACCGGCTCCTACTGATGAGTCGCCAGTAAGCACGAAACGAATGTGCATGAGATTATACTTTCCGTTCATGCTGCCTTTGGTTTGTCCTTCTGGTCACAACTGAACTATTTTGTTACTAGGTTCGCAAAACCTAATACATACTTGCATATATATTAGTTCTTCGCAACAAACAGTATTTAACTGTAATATATTGAATTGAATGATGTCATGCTTACCGCGAAATGTGATAACTGATATCGATGAAGGCCAGAGTGTATGGTTTAACTGGAGTAACAGGTGTTCGAAATTGTTGTAATTCTCAATTTGGGTGAACTTTAGCATAAATTTATATCCATCAGGTTGGTATCATGTACCGACTCGGAAACCATAGTGTTAGTATCCGGTACTCATCGATTTCAAAAAAGGTATCAGTTACTAACACAATAGCCATAGTGTTAGTATCCTTTACAGACTCGGTATATATATTATATAGTGTGAGTTAGCATTGAAGTCGCATTGTCGTTGACTTTAGATGATGTTAGCTTCACTATTACAGGTTTACACATTCGTCTAGGAGATTGTACCGTCCTATTATTCCACATTCTTCTACCAAATATATAGTGGTTAAAGGGCGTAATACCGGCTCCTACTGATGAGTCGCCAGTAAGCACGAAACGAATGTGCATGAGATTATACTTTCCGTTCATGCTGCCTTTGGTTTATCCTTCTGGTCACAACTGAACTAATTTGTTACTAGGTTCGCAAAACCTAATACATACTTGCATATATATTAGTTCTTCGCAACAAACAGTATTTAACTGTAATATATTGAATTGAATGATGTCATGCTTACCGCGAAATGTAATAACTGATATCGATGAAGGCCAGAGTGTATGGTTAACTGGAGTAACAGGTGTCGGAAATGTTGTAATTCTCAATTTGGGTGAACTTTAGCATAAATTTATATCCACAGGTTGGTACATGTACCGACTCGGAAACCATGTGTTAGTATCCGGTACTCATCGATTTCAAAAAAGGTATCATTACTAGCACAATAGCCATAGCGTTAGTACCTTTACAGACTCGGTATATATATTATATAGTGTGAGTTAGCATTGAAGTCGCATTGTCGTTGACTTTAGATGATGTTAGCTTCATTCACTTTTACAGATTTACACATTCGTCTAGGAGATTGTACCGTCCAATTATTCCACATACTTCTACCAAATATATAGTGGTTAAAGAGCGTAATACCGGCTCTTACTGATGAGTCGCCAGTAAGCACCAAAGGAATGTGCATGAGATTATACTTTCCGTTCATGCTGCATTTGGTTTGTCCTTCTGGACACAACGGATCTATTTTGTTACCAGGTTCGCAAAACCTAATACATACTTGCATATGTATTAGTTTTTCGCAACAAACAGTATTTAACTGTAATATATTGAATTGAATGATGTCATGTTTACCGCGAAATGTGATAACTGATATCGATGAAGGCCAGTGTGTATGGTTTAACTGGACTAACAGGTGTTCGGAAATTGTTGTATTTCTCAATTTGGGTGAACTTGCATATATATAAGTTCTTCGCAACAAACAGTATTTAACTGTAATATATTAATTAATGTTCGTGGCGGCATAGAAATTGTGTAGCCGACATTTCCACTAAATTTAACGTATGCGAGACTGCTAGATGTGGGAGCTGTATATCGAACTTTGATTTCCATATATACTCAATGCGGTTTGATACTCGGTAGTCAGTTTGCCATCGTACTCTGATGCCGCTAGCGGTAGTTTTGTTATATTTTTCGAGGACTGGTTAAATACAATGGGATTGGTGTTTACTTCAAGCTCGCAAACATGATTTAAAGAACAGTTACCACCAAACGCGCAATGAATTATTGTTAAGTTGTATTGCCTATATATGTATATGCGGCAAAGGCCCCAAACAATTAATATTCGTAACTGCATAGAAATTGTGTAGCCGAAATTTCCAGTAAAGTTCAACGTATGCGAGACTGGTAGATGTGAGAGCCGCATATTTAACTTTGATTTTCATATATACTCAATGCGATTTGATCTTTGATAGTCAGTTTTCCGTTGTACACTGATGATGATTTCTGAATTTCAAAACGCGTCAGTGCGTTGTCGCTCGCGGTAGTTTTGTTATGTTGTTCGACGACTGATTAAATATAATTGAATTGGTGTTTATTTCAAGCTCGCAAACTTGGTTTGAAGAATTGTTACCACCACCCGCGCAATCAAATATTGTTAAAATATACTGACAAATGTTTGCACAATATGGATCCATCGTAAAGTCCATTCCCTCCTCAACGTGGTACGACGGTGTCAACCATGTCTCGATGGCCGATCGTACATGGGCTAACGGGGCTATGGCGGTGGTGTCACCAGGGCGTGGTGGATTTCCGACCGGCAATCGGATCTCCTATAAAATACCACATGAGCCCGACGACGGCACCATGACTCGGTGTGTGTTCCCCGCCACAAAAGGGTTCAACAGCCACAGGATTACATGGACTCCTGGACAGTACCCCGTACTTCCGAATGGCGAATGAGCTCTCAACAGCCACCGGCAACCATGCAACTTACTGCTGCCTTGCAGACTGCGCTTGGATGTGCAAAGGCTAGAGGTGCGTCCTCGATCAAAAAGCCGAGTGGTGAGGGGACACCACTTGAACCAAAATCCCAAGAAACTCCATGAAATGTCACAATCTATTAGAGCCGGCTTATCCTCCAAAAGGAGTCAGCCGCAGTAAAGCTAAAGCTAAAGTTAACAAAATGGATCTGTTTTCTATATCAGGATCGTAACGTTAATTAAAGTAAGTGTTTTCATGGCCCGCCAAACCAATGTTTGTTTAATTCATCAAGTTGACCTTATTCGTCTTTATTTAGATCCCTTCAAATATTGTCATAATTTTTCCGTGGTTAGGGCACGATTATGGGAACATATGTTTAGCTTTACGTTACTTTATCCACTGTGCCACGCCGCCGCATGCCAAACTTTTTTCAACTATGAACCTACTTAAGTTTTTTGTTAGTCATTCTTTTAAGTAACTCTTACATGACGTTTCGTTAGCCCTGAAGTTTCAACAAGCCGCATTTAGGCCGTTATTGTATAACATACACCACGCTACATGTGGAAGTGGTTTTGAATTAAATGTATATAAATGTAAGCATTAATTGATTGCAATTTAGCTGGGCATGGCGAAGCGTTTTTTTGGCAGCGCAGCCTTCTTGGTTGTTATTTCGACATTTCTTGTATTGAAGCTCATTTGCGTTTTGCTAACTTTCCAACCTCTAGTTTCACAGATCATCCCCAGAGCTCCTTTCATCCTCCCACAAGTGGCAACAACACAAATGTTGTTGGTTATAGCGATTATTTAAATCAAGGTTACCAGCTTGAAATAAACACCCATCTCAATATAAATTTGTTTCTATAAACTAAGCATTGTATAATGTAGTGTAGGTAATTAATCCAGTAGACCGGTTCCATTCTTCTTAGGAACTTGGCAAATATGGTCAAGAAATTTGCACATTTTGTTTAGCGTCCCGGACCTTTCAATGCGCCTCCCTGCAGCAAACTACGCACAATATTTTGTTACAAACTAACTTCTGTTTCTGGTTAGCTTCTTCCTCAGAGTGATCTCATGCGGCATGTCCTTAAATCTAAACTTCTAACTGGCCATTTTAAATCTGTCCTTAATGAACTGATTACATGCTACCTAGGAAAGCGTAATATACTGTTTATACTTTTCATATTGACAAATGTATGAACATATAATAAATTAAACTATCAATGATTACACAGGTGGTTAAATCAAGTTTGCGAGCTTTGAATAAACATCAATCCATTTGCATTTTGACCAGACGCACAACGTAACAAAACTAGCACCATTCAAAAGTACTGACGCGTTTTAACCTTCATGATCATATTATATGGGATTAGTGTTTTCATCAAACTTAAAAACATGATTTAAAGAATTTTATTCTCGCTAGTCAGTATGCTGTCGTATAATGATTGTAAATGTGGAAGATCAAAACGCCTTAGTACATGTGAATGATGTAGTTTTACTATATTGTACGACTGGCTAAATACATGTGGGTTGGTGTCAACACCATGCTCGCAACCTTGATTTAAATAACTTTTATGACCACCCGCGCAACACATGCTTGTTTAATTGTATAAATATTCAATTCAATACCACTTCGCCATGCAGTGTTGTTGTTGTTCTATGACAATATGTTTGGAGTGTACAGTCTAACGAGTTGCTGCATATGATCCACCTGAAGGAAAGACTTACCAAAACCAAAAGATAGTATATAATTGAAAATTTTGTTTGGCGTGCAGCAAAGTGACTTAGCGATTAGAGCATCACACGCCTAAGAAAATGTGCCCAGGTTCAAACATTATCCGCGACAAATTTTGGACAGTTCTTGAAGAATTTTATTAAGGACCAAACCGTTGTATTGGATGAATTGCTTTTGCTACCCTATTTTTTTATAATAGCGTAAATGTATATAATAGTGAATTAGTTAGTATTATTTGCCCAAATATACTCAGTTATATTTTCCTGTGAGTTCTTCAACCAAAGTATATTTTTTGTTCCATGTTAAGAGAAAAATGATAATTTAATTTACGGCTATAGGTATATATTGTGTCGAATTTTAGCTAATTAATTTCTCCTTAATCTTAGGTATGTCAAATGGTCAGAATAGCGGAGAGAGAGAGAGAGTTGCGTTGAAATGATTTGTTATACTTTTACATGTCAATGACCATTTTACAAAACAAAATTATATTTGTGAGCTTTTATATGGACACGTCGTTTATTTAATTATTTTGTGATTCATTTCACAAATAGGTTACATAATCCGAAAAGATCTGAATATTTTCAGTGTCCAAAATCCTAGTATTAAAGTCGTTGCTTGCTTTTCGTCTTTTTGATTGGGATTTTGGTAGTCTCTTTAGCCGGATTGGGTTAGTTATATGATCGCCAGAAATGAATAAGTCTACATTATAAAAATTAACAATGGAGGCGTGTTGGATATATGGTGATGAAATAGTTTTGATGGTCCACCAGACAGCGGAATTATACAATAGTTATTATGTAACTGTAAGTATATCTTATAGTTAGTCTTTGACCTTAAAAGGTATGTTTAATTTGTGCCTTTATTAACAATTATTCAAAATGCAGATACGCGTTGCTTGAAATAGCCCCAAATTGGCCTGATTAGCAGGGCAATCGATTTTGATCAAACAACATTTTTACTATAAATTGTTTGTTTCAGTGAGCTCATATATGCAATTGTGTATTACTTATTGCGTACGTAGTAAAAAATTAGTTGAAAAAGAACCAAGTGAATATTATAATGCCAGCATGACTATTAAGTACAATCGCATGTACACATAAATTTCGTTCTCACTGGTGATTCATCAGTAGTGTGAGGTACTACGTCCTGTATCCACTATTTGTTTGTCCAATAATTGTGGGACACTTGTAGTACCGTTTACGTATGTAAACTTTTGTAGGAATGCAAACTAGCACACAAATTTAATACGAATCATAAGCATGATGATGTAAGATAACCAATCCGTTGTGTTCTGAGCATGGGTTTATTTTATAAAGGCAGTGTTTGGTGCAATACCTTTGCGAGGCATCTATTACTGCTTGCATGTAGTAATGATCGTCTTTTAAGAAAGTAAATTTAAATGTCAGATGGTTAATGATTAAAGAGATTGAAGTGATTAAGCCAAATGTATTTGTCATTGTGCCTGTACAATTTTCTAAAATATCATATTTATTTTATTGTTCGGGAAAACATTTTCCTAAATTTGCAATTTATTCAGACTCTCAAGAACACAGGTACTAAGTTACACGAACTTCGTTTCAACTTATGGTTTTTGGAAAGAATTTGGGTATGAATAATCCTTTTCATTAACAAGAAGCCGATGAGAATCAATGAGTAATACGATATCCAAATGAATAGATTTATCCCGCATTTCGGTAAGTTGCATCTACCTATATGCATTCATTAGTTTACTATGCCACAGGAATTAAGGACTTTATCTTCAGAACTTTAAAACATTCCTGATCTGTCAAATATCTTCTGCGAAATGATCAAGAAATAAGAAGTTGCAGAAATGACACATACGATATTTTGCCATTTAATAGCTACATTTATTTCTCTATGGAAATTTGAATCAACTGACAAAAGTCAAACTTGTGTAAGCCAAAGGTCTTAAGGAGGGATGTGATGTTAAGGTAAAACTTAATATGGTTTAGAATTAATAATTCCAAATAAATTCACAAAATTTTGTAATAAATCACAGTTGTCTTCAAAATTTAGAGGAAGTTTACTATGGAGAATTTTTATTTGTTAGGGACTATCTGTGAAAATGCAAAACTTTAGACAATAATAATTGGGTTGTTGATTAAAATATACACCATTCATAAGATAAACAAATTTGATGACATTTCTTCTATTCAAATTTGGAATGATTTTTATAAAACGACTTTTCTACGTTTTAATTTGTTTTTGTCTAAGTTTGTGCGTTTGTGTTCATTTGTCTTGCAACCGATTGAAAATACATGATGATATGAATATAGTCATTGGTAAAAGTTGTCACTGAAGATAAGTGGGTAGAATTCGTGTTAAAACTTCAATGAAAAAAATTCACAAATAATTAGTTCACTGTTTGCTATGGTTTTAACTTATGTAATTATAATAATCCATTGTTCTCTGAAATTCGGATAGGTATAGTTAAATGCGAACAGTAAATCCCTTGCATAAACTGCGAATAATCCAACTGAGCGAAATAAATCCGCTGTGACACTATAATCCACCGCATGTTCCATGCGTATTGCGCACGGGTGTCTATATTTAATAAACAACCCTATTAATTACAAATAAAATTGCAGTTCAGGAAATCTCAATTGAAACTGCTTGAAACTAACAGAGATTGTTTCTTAAATTACAGTTAAGAGAAAGATTGTGTTAGAACAGAGTTAGATTATTTGTCCTTAAAGAGCACTATATTTGTCAAAATCGAACGATATGTGGCAATGCATGAATCAATGGACTGTTAATCCAAATAGATCGTGCTCTAGACGGCAACAAAAATAATATATTGTCAACAGAATTAAATGTCTTATACAAAAGTAGTCACAATAAACACAATAAATGATTGAAAAAGTAAGAGGATATAAATCCAGAATGATTATCAGTTTAGTTTAGTGTCACTGATAATTGATGAAAAAAACCACAAAATTAAATTCAAAAAGTCTTAGGAGTATGGTTTATAGTCACTGATAAATGATAAAAAGAAACACAATAGTAAATCCGAGCTATGATCATCATGACACATAAATCCACTTCATGTTACCTGTGTATTGCGCGCGGGTTTCTATTATAATTAACAAAACCCTATTAATTGCAATTAAATTTGCAGTTCAAGAAATCTCAATTAAAACTGCTTGAAACTAACAGAGATTGTTGCTCAAATCACAGTTAAGAGAAATATTGTGTAAAACCAGAATTAGACTATTTGACCTTGAAGATAACTATATTTGTCAAAATTGAACTTCGTTGGGTTGTAACGCGGAGCTGCGTGTTACATACACCCCCCCCCGACAATGGCAATTTGTACACAATGAAGGGGGATAACCTTACAGAAGGTGTTATGGCTCTGCCGAAACGAGTAATCACTGATGTTGGCTCTGTTGCTGATGAGACGTCGGGCGTCAGCCCGTGGTCAGCAAAACTGTCTTGAGGTGGAATAATCGTTTCTTCGCCGCCTGATAGGTCAACATCGTGGAACAGCGGGTCATTTGGATCATTGTCGGCCGGGGATAATCTGTGTTTGGAGACAGCTTCAACTTTGCCATTAATCTCCAAAATAATGTAGTTCTGACGTCGATCTAACACACGATAAGGACCGCGCTTCGGTTTGGCTAGAATCCTGTTATCCATGTCGTTGTTGACAAAGAACCATTTGCAGCTATCAAAATCTTTGCGTTTATATATTGGACCATGTTGCTGACGTGTAGGACAGATCGGCCGATTCTGAGCGTTATAGTGTAGGTAACTGCGAAGTGGAAACAGAAATGCCGGATCGTTCATCGTTATTGCAGTTTCAGAGCGTGATCGGACTAGTTCGCCAGGCAGCCGTAGACATTCGCCAAATATCATTTCAGCGGAGCTACATTTGATCAGCTCTCGAGGTCTTGTACGCATTGATGGGAGTACTTTCGGCAAAGCCGCAAGCCAATTTTCTTTTGGGTTAGCCTTGAGCGCCGCTTTTAGTTCCCAGTGTGGCCTTTCGACGAAACCATTTGCTCTAGGATTACAAGCCGCGGTCAAGGAATGTTTGACCACATAGTATTTCAGGAGGGCTTCGAACTCTTCGCCGAGGAACTGTGCACCACGATCTGTTGTCACTTCAGCTGGAGCACCAAACCGAGCAAACCAATTGAGCTCTAAATCATAACTGACAGTGTTTTACATCATGTCTGGCGGTGGTATGGTCTCATAACATCGAGTGGTGCGATCCCGTATTGACAGTAGATAGCGAATATTTTTCACGTCAGGTAAAATTACAAGATCAACGTCTATGTGCGTAAACCGCACTTTGGGTACTTGGATGACTTGTGAAGCCGTTTTAGTGTGTCTCTTTACTATGCATTTCGGACATTATAGACTTTGTTTTGACCACTTCTTGACATCTCGCCGCGTGCTAGGCCAAAAATACGTTCTGGATAGAATTTCCACTGAGGCTTTGCCAGATGGATGGGTCATTGAATGGTGAACCTTGAAGATCTTGTGACGGAGTTTTTCAGGTATAAACAGACGAGAGCCCACGCCAGTTATTTCAAACTGCAGCAGAGTTCCATCATAATCAAATGTTTTTAGGCGATTGACACAAATGTTCGAAGTGACGGATCATCTTGCCGTGCTGCTTGCAATTCCTGAGCACTTATAGGTGAAGGACACATGATAGAAGCACAGAGTTCTGCAGGACGGCTCAGAGATTCTGCAACTAAGTTTTCTGATCGTTTGACGTGGGTGACTTCATATTCATACTAGTGTATTGGTGTAAGTTGTGAGTTTACACGTCGTAAATATAAATACTTTCTCTTTCTTCTAAGCAGCGGGTGAAGAGGAAGGTGGTCGGTGTAGATCGTGAACTTTCGGCCATCCAGAGAGGTGTGGAAGTGTAGGATCGACAGGTAGATTGCGAGTAACTCTTTTCCTAATGTATCATATCGCGTCTCGCGAGGTTGTAGTTTTTGCGAGTAGAAGGCGATAGGTCGGTGTATGCCATTGATGGAATGTTGAAGAACTGCGCCTACGGCAACGACGGATGCGTCAGTGATCAATTCAAAAAGTTAAGACCAATCAGGAGAATGTAGCTTGGTCGCTTTGCATAAGGCCCTTTTGGCATCCCGTAAGCCTGCATGTCGTCCACGTTGAGCTGAATCAGTTATGGTTTCTTGACAAAGCGGCTATCTGGCACGAGATATTTTTGAAGAGGTGCCAGAATCTTGGCAAGGCAAGTTACGAATCGAGAGTAGTAGTTCATCTTGCCCAAGAATTGTAGTAACGCTCGAACGGTGGTTGGAGGCTGTAGATCTTGAATGGCACGAACCTTAGCAGGTATAGTTGTCATGCCTATCTCGGAAATTTGATGACCGGGGAATTCAATTGATTTTTGTCCAAAGACACATTTGTTGTCATGAAGCCGGGACCCATAGTCTGCTAAACGTGTGAGTAGAATGTCAATATGCTGCATTTGTTCGGACATTGAGTTGGAGAATACCAGAATGTCGTCTAAGCAAGGAATTACAAATGGTAGACCATCTAGTATTTCGTCCATAACGCGTTGAAATGTTTGAGATGCGTTCTTAAGACCGAAAGGCATTTGATATTCGTGAGTGCCACCTCCGGTGAATCTGAGTGCAGTATGGGAAACGGAGTCTTTGTCCATCGGTACTTGATAGCAGGCTTTCAGTTGGTAGAGTTTTGAGTACACAGCATGACCGATAGCGGATCTGAGTAGGTCAGCTGGATTTGGCAGGATTTAAGAATCAGACTGTGTGCAAGAATTGAGAATACGATATTCCCCGCACACCTTGAATGTTCCTGGTTCACTCTTTTGTACTACTATCACAGGCGACGCAAACGGTGAGCTGGATCGTGTACAGATGCCTTTTTGACGATTTTTTGCTCGGCGGCCTTATGTTTGTGTGGTGCCAATGGACGTGCTCTGGGAGGATGAGGAAGTGTTTTCGATTAGATGATACAATGAGCTGTGATGGCACGCTTCCTCTTGATATCGTGCATAAAGGAGATAGGCTTGAATATCTCTTCATTTCGCTTTAGAACATCATCCAGTTGTGGTACATGAGAAACTGGAAGAATTAGCTGCATGGATGAGACTGCTTCGACACGAGTCGTATGTTTTAGCGCTGATGATAGCAAATGATTGTCTGCAGTGCGTATCTCTCATGTTCTTGGACGAATGGTAAGGTCAAAGTATTCGAAAAAGTCACGTACAATGATGTTTCTTGTCGTATTGGAAATGATGAAATGGTAATTGAAACATCTTTTTGAATTGGAGAACAATATTGTGTGTACTCGTATCCAAAACCTCGCTATGTTGGAGACATTGGTGCAGGTAAGACTGTTGGTGTTGACTTGGTGGGTAGGTTCGAAATAATTGTGGTGTAGTAAGCTTACAATTGATCCAGTGTCTAAGAGAAATAATTTGCCAGAATTTGCGCCACGGATGAGAAAGGATGTCGATAGTAGTAACTGACGATGGGACTGGTTGCTGGCATTTGGGCGTTTGATGCATGACTTGACTGGAGCCGTCACTGTAAAGACAATAGCTTGATTTCGCTCTACCGCGAAAGTGACGTGCTTCGAGCCATCAGACGTGGGGCGGTCAACAATATTGGGGTGATCAGCCTCTACTTTCGCAGAGGAGGCTGATCCCAGCAGATTTCCGAACCTTCCATGGGCGGATCATCCTGAGTTTTGGAATGTGACCGCGCCCATCTGAACGTCACGTCTTTGCACGGGAATTTGCAGCCATTTCTGAGGCAACAGCGCGTGGAGTGGCCATAGCTGCAGTGATTTGGACACCACACTATGCGCTATTGCCTCAGAAATGGCAGTGAGTATGATGTTATCGCTGAAGATGTGACAAGAAATGAAGTCTTGAAAATTTGGAAAAAAATCGGATATATTTGTTCACAATCATCTCCGGACAAGCAGTGTAATGACGGCTAAAAAGTGACGGGACTAGTAGGAATCCATCAATCAATTAAAAAAACAAGTTATGCACCTGGTAATGTAAATGAATTATGATTTTACCGATTTACGAGTGCTATCAATCGTCGCGCAATCGTCAATTTTGGTATCAGCTATTAAAATAATCGGTTTATATTTAATCATAAAATTATCAAGGTAAAATTAGCTGTACTTGAAATAAGTAAATTATCGCTTCACTTATTGTCAAAATAAGTTTTGGTCAAATTTATTCTGAATGAGAAATATGTCTGATGATGATGTCACTTAGTGAGATACATGAACATTCATAAATATTGTATTCATGTGTCAAATTATGTTGATATACTTGTAAATATGTATTTAATTGTAGTTTGAAATGATCGTTGACAAAACACGAGCATTCATGAACGGTATCAGTAAAATTTTCATTGATCTGCTTAGGCAAATATAGAGTTTTTAACCTTGGCACACGAAGATCAGAGTCAAAATATTGTGGGATCAATCCGTTAAATAAAATTAAGCTGCAGAATAATGAATTTGAGCCACATACCACATGAAAAATATATTTATAAAAGAACTCAAGCAATTTATCATGCTATATGTATTTATTTATTATAATTTCGAAAGAATATTTTGAGAAATAGAAATAAGGAAAATAAAATGTTCATTGTTTATGCATTAAATAATAACTTCAAATGAAAGTCCGGATGATTCGATGCCGCATTCATTGCTGCCACGGAGAATACGGAAATAGCCTTTTTCACCCCACGATGTACCCCAACTATTTTTTGCAATCCAGTAGGGCGTTTTACTTTCCTTGTCAACACCATAACCCACTAGCAGGACATCATGATTGCTGATCTCAAAAGAATTGAAACCGTTCAGCGAATCCTTTAGAAATACATTTAAAAAAGTTCAATGAGAACCAATTTCATGTTAGTTTTTAACAAAAGTTAGAAGCGAAATAAAGTATATTTGTTAGGAAAAAATATTTAGATAAACAGCTCATTTAAGTGGATATTTTATAACACTGGGGCTGAGAATAAAAAGTAAAAAGACGCGAGCTTTATAAATAGGTAATAAAACTGAATTTATTTATGTGTATTTTCATGACGCTGTGATTAATGATGTTTTTGAGATTAAAATTCAGCAAGAAATTAAGGATTTAGACAAAGCTATTTAATGTACAGCTTCTGCTGAGAGACAAATTAAAAGGATAGTAAGCAATGCCAAGAAAAGATGGTCACTAATAAATAAAAATATCTTATCGAACGATATAGAATTACAAATGTATATAATTTGGATTAGACCGATACTAGAATATGCTCCCGCAACTTGGAATCCATAAAAAAGGGATTGTCAAACAACCTAGAAACTGTACAAAGAAAATTGGTGAAAAATATTGGCCCTATCCCCTGCACTTGATACCCAGTAGATTACAATTTTTATCATTGCCAAAGGAGCTTAGAGAAACGCCTCCATCTAAGATGTCTTTTAAATTTTTATTGGCTAAACTAGAAAAAAATCTACAATCCTGCTGATATTTTAATTTTGATTATGATAATACTTTCTCATGGTTGAATAAAATACAAAGGTAATTGTGATCAGAAACATACCTACTTGAGATTTTAATTTCCAAGTTTTCTATTATTAAAAATGGAATTTTATGCTTTATATCATCATTAGTTTAAACCAGGAATCTACCTACACACATTTTTTCGGATTTTACCTTTAGTTTTCAAGGATCTTTTCCTAGCCCACCCGATTTCCATTTTTATTTTTGAAATTTTAATACCCATTCTTTTCTTTTTTTCCTCTCATCAATATTTCTGCTCTTCTATCTCACTCCACCATGAACCAGCCCTCGTCGCAAGCCCCCATCTCCCCGTTCATCACCCAAAAGCTTATCTCTAACATCACTGACCTCCAACAGCAAATGGCGGACATCTCAGGATTAATTGGAGCCCTGACAGGCAACCTTTCATTATCCACTTTTCAACCCCATTTGTTGCGTCAAGCTGATGCGTTTCTGAATGGGGTAGCCAGGGAGGTTGCCCTGAGAAATCAAAACAAGAGAAACATCTTCTTATGGTCCCCGCTCTCCCCTCTCTCAAAGGATGCTCTGGCCTCTGATATGATCAGCCAAATAGGAGACAACTTTAGCCACCTTAAAGAGATCTCCTCGGGTAAGGGTCAAGCATTTATTCTCTCCTCACATAAAAGACTATCTGACGATGAGCTTCGTCACCTCAAATTGCACTCGCCCACTTTAGCATCCGGGAAAGTCAAACTAAAGCGAGATCATACGCTACTACAGAGGACCCTAGAGAAAGCCCAAACACATCAACCCGACACCACCCCCCCACCTCCAGCTCATCGCGCCTTTCCGGGATGGAGCAATCCAAAGAAAAGCCGCTCTGTTCACGGCGGTATCCTCGGTGATGCACCTTCCTCCAGACCACCCCTGCTGACTCCCTCCCGATTTGAAGGCCTCCCTCTCACTTTTAGCCCTTACTCCGCAACCAGCCCTCCCTCTCAGTCTCAAGCTCTACCACGTCGCCGAGGCCGACCACGCCGCGCCAAGCCTCCTAACAACGAAACCTCTCTCCCAAGTTCGTCCGCAAGGTCCACATCTCCACGACAAGCTATTCCTGGGACGGATGCCACCACCCGGAGACCGAACAAACGTAGGTCTGCCAAGGCCAATCGGGACTTTGACCCAGCCCCAACAACCTCAACTCCCGCTATTGAAACCATTATCGACCCCACCCAGGACTGCAGCGTCTCAGCTCCTGATCAGTCACTGTCCCCGCTCTCCCCATCATCGCAGCTTCAGAGTGCCCCCTCGAGCCCAGACTTCTCGCCCCCCTGTTGCTTTCAAACCCTCCAACTACCTCACCCACCTGACAAACGAGGGACAAAAGAAATCCACATCGATGCTGACCACTCCATCCTTGTCAATGAGCGGTCAGTCACCCTCATCAGCCCTAGATCTCGTCCCGCCCGCCAGCGGAAAGCCCCCGCACGCTTCTTCTCCCCGATCTAACCATCCCTCTCTCAGAGCACTCTCCGCAATTCTCATCAATTGCAGATCACTTACGCCAAAAATCAATCATCTACGAGCTTTTCTATCCTCTAACGAGATAGACATTTGCTTTCTTGTTGAGACCTGGCTGTCCCCTTCCATCCACTGTGATGATCTCTTCCTCATTCACGGATACACGTTCCTTCGTAGCGACAGAACTGTCGGTCGCGGGGGTGGCCTAGCCGCCTATGTCCGATCCCTCTTTATGCCCAAACGCTTATCGACATCGAACACTCAAGGATTGGAATTTTTCTCGTTTCAGCTACTAATCCATAACCAAAGCATATCTACCTGCGTTGTCTACAGACCCCCTAATCTCTCACTCATCGACGACACTCGCGGGGCCCAACTCCTTTCTACTTTCTTCTCTCTACACTCTGATCGGTACGTCGTTGTGGGTGATCTCAACCTCCCCTTGGCTAATTGGCATAACCTAGCTTCGGAAAGTCACCCACTGCTTCGACTCTTCGCGGACAACTTGCTACATCAATTCGTGCACTTTCCGACCCGAGGGCACAACCAGCTGGATTGTGTACTCTCCAACAACGAGGTGACCGATGTTCACTCTCGGGAGATCTTCCCTAATCTTGATCACTGCCAGGTATCCTTCCTCTTACCTCTCTTATCCTTCACCCCTCGAGAAGACACACATTCGTTCAGGCGATTCACCAACTGGGAAGAGTTCCGCCGACTCTGTGACGCTGTTAACTGGAGGGACCTCTTTCTCCCAAACAATCTCTCCTCGTGCTTTTCCGAAGTTCATAACATCCTATCCTCCCACTACAACTCCGCCACCTCTATTCAAAACGTACATTCGACGAATAAGTTGAACGCTCTGTTTAAGGCACGGGACAACCTAGCACGCAGCTCTCGTCTACGCACTTCGTCACTTGCCCGCGCCCTCGCTCTGAGACGCATTGATGGACACATTAATCAGGCTATCAACAAACAAGCGCTCCACATCGAAAGACGCATCCGCTCAGCTCCTAACCCCCGGGCAAAATTCGCCATCATCAAACACCAATTGTTGCAAAAGCCCAAAACCTCGTATATTAACTTCTCTCAGTCAGACGACCTCTGCTTCGCTAACGATTATCTGACTCACCTTCTCGACTCATTTTCCACTCCCACTCCGCCTGTTGAGATGTTAGACAACGGAGACTCCGAGAACCTACGCTGGTTCTACGTCTCTCCGGCTTCCGTCGCCCAAGCAGTTAAAGACATTAAATCTAAACACCAATTTGATCAATACGGTGTCTCGGTCAGCATGATTGCTCTGCTTGGCTGGAACGTCTTCTCTCTAATTGCAGATGTTATTAATCATTGTCTCGAAACCATCTATCTTCCCCCGGACTGGCTTTGCTCGACGATCTCTCCTATCCCCAAAAATGGCACTTCCTCGATCTCATCATTTAAAGATCTCCGCCCCATTACTATCGTACCTTCTTTCACCAAAATCTTCGACCGGATCTTATACAACCTAATCTACCCTTTCATTAAGTCTCATGTTAACTTCCACCTTCTCGATCACTGCTACTCTTCTTTCTCTAAAGGGCTTCAGTGCACTCTCCTCTTCCTAGATATATCCAAGGCTTTTGACTCGCTGTCATTTTCAGCAATCGAATCTGCCTTAATGAGAAGCGGTATCTGCGGCAACGTTCTCAATCTTATCAGTTATTATCTTCGAAACCGATATGCGACAGTAAAAGTTGGCAGTAGTCACTCGAGGCCAACCCATGTCCGATCCGGTGTTCCCCAGGGCTCCGTACTTGGTCCCATTCTCTTCAACCTTACACTCGCACACATACAGGTTGAAGACAATCTTTTCAAGCTGTTCAAATATGCGGATGACATGGTTATCGTATTCAGCAACCCCACAACATCCAACCCTTCCTCACCCCTTATATCGGAGCTCATATCTTCGCTCCACTTGCAACTCAGCAGAATCGGTCTCAAACTAAATCCCACCAAAACTCGCTTAATGAGACTCTCGTCTGATCCATTCTGCTCTATCCCGGTTGCCAACTACCCCCTCGACATAGAAATAATAGATTCGGCCAAACATCTCGGCATCCATTTCTCTAAGTCCTTAGACTTCTCCCCACACCTTACACACACTACTTCCAAACTCTTCAAATGGGCCCGTCTGATCTGTTTTAAGACTAACAACCCCACCCTCCAACTCACATTATTCAAGGTCTACGTTCTGCCCCTCATTTCTTACGCCAGCGAATTCTACTGTCCTCTCACCCTCGCCTCCTCGTATACTATTGAACAGGTATCCTCCAGATTTCTTAAGCGAGTCTTCCCGAAATGCCAAAATTATAGGGAACGCCTACTTCTGGCTAACCTTCTTCCGCTTTGGTTCACACGTCACCTTCGAGTCATTTCTTTTATCCATAAGATCTCAACTTCCCTACCACTCTCCAATTTTGCCCACCCAAGTCACCACTACGCCACACGTTCTAGTAACTCTTCTATCCAAGCTAACCATACCCCCACCATATTTAAAAAAGTATATCTCTTCTCCAAAGCCACTAATGTTTTCAACGCTCTTCCCACAGATATAAAGCTCCTATCCCAGCACGAATTCAAAAAGGCAGCCCATCAGTACTTCTTCAACAAACTTCTTTGCGATACCACCGATTGGAAACGAAACTGGTTCCTTCTCAATCCATAACATTTACTTCTCCCCAGGCTATTCTCTTTAACTTCTCTAATCTTCCACTTTACCTCCTTGGTCTTCATCCCTTCTTCTTGACTCACTGATACCTCTTCTCAACCCATTCGCGACCCCATCATATCCACGTAGTGGTTACCTTACTATGTTTTCCTCATCCAATTCTTTTCTTTCTTGTTTCAGCGGAGGACCGATAACCCAACAGGACATCGACTTTCCCTGGCCTTCCTTCAATCACAACTTCGTTCTACGGATGCCTGCGACCCGTGCAAGAAGCTCGTCTTCAATCCGACTGATTCCATCCATGTCCTGGCTATGCTCCATCAACTGAATCTCCACGACAATGGACTCCATCGACCGATGTCTGCCTACGATCCGCCATCTTTATTATCTTTATTTTCGAACTCACTTTTACCTAGAAGCTCTGACAATTCATGGACTTTCTCCAATTGATCTTGTCTAGTCAAATGGAATTTTGTTCTTATTTATTTTTCACCAGATTGAACTATCTTGACGTTTTTATAACATTTCCCTTCCCAAACCCCCCTGCCATCAAATACTTTGCTAGTCACAATTCCACTCACCTCCACATATCCTACCCTTGATTTGTTATCTCAATGGTCGGGCCAGTTGGCCTTTGATGCCAAATAAATGTATTATTATTATTATTATTATTATTATTATATATATAAATTATGAAATTAAAGTTTCAAACTATATCACTTTTCAAGATTTAGGTCGAAATTGATACTTATGTGGATCAAGCTAGAGAAAAGGCTGACAAATAACATACATTATCGTAAAATTATCAATATAAACCTTTCTGCATTGTACAATGTAGAAAAGACAATTCATCCTGTAGACCGGTTTCGTTCTTATTTGGAACTCATCACGTACGTCACATAATTTTTCGCGGACACTACATGATGAGTTCCCAATAAGGACGAAACCGGTCTACTGGATAATTTTCCTTTCTACATTATACAATACCTAGTCTATACTGAAACTTTTTCAAATAATGGGTAACGTATCTATATCCAGGTCGCAAACTTAATTAATTTACGTGTAAGTTGGTTAAATTTTTAAACTTTCACAATTGCAGGTGCACCGATGTATGGCTATGATTGGCGGGTTCGCACTTGTCCCTTCCTTTTGTAGCCTTCCATCAGCTGCTTATCTGAAAATGATGTTGGAACCAGATTTTCCGATTTTTTCCAAATTTTCTGGTCTTTATTTCCAGTCCTATCTTCAGAGTTGAAACCATACTCACAGGATAATCATCTTGTGTCAAATGGGAGTATTGTGTCAACACTGAATATGGGACTGGAAAGGAAGTACTGACAATTCGGAAAATATCGAAAAATCTCGTTCCAACGTCATTTTCAGACAAGCAAATAATGGAAGGCTTCAAAAGGACGGGAAAAGTGAGAACCCATCAATCAAGACGTACGAGTGCTATCAACTGTCCAGCACAAGTAAAGGGCGGAAGAATAAAAAACACGAAGGACAGCACCGCGCAATATAAATCAACATTTAAGCATTAATTAATGTAATTGCATTTGGAACTTTATAATTTATTTTTCCGTCGTGCTCCGAAGAAAGTTGAGTTTTTTTCACTTGGCGTAATTGCCAATAAATTTAGTTAGTTTTGAGAAATTTTTAACGAAATACGGAATAGGCTGTTATTTGAGTTCTACTAGCGTGACTTCAATAATCGTTACGAATTATAGAGAAGTCAATTATTTATTGTAGCATGATGGAACGTAATATTAGTGTATAGCAAGCCTAAGTTTAAAGATATATCTGATAAATTACATTTTCAATTTTTTTTCAAACCTTTAATTCCTTTAGCGTTTTAGCGAGTAAAGCCTATTAGAACTACGTCAGCAGTGGGTGTCAATTTACCAACAATGAATTTAACAACAAATTTCATTATTTGTCGCATTTTTGCAGGCTGGAAAGGCAATTAATTGAATTACGGCAATCTATGAGTATGAGTCATCTTTGTGTTAATTCCTTATCAAGTGAATCTACCGACTCGTATTCAATTTTTTTCATGATATATGTGCATATCACACGAAAGAACAGTTATTCTGCATAAAATCGCATTGTGTCAATTTCGTCGAAATAAAAATCTTCCTTTTTAACTTGTTCTTTGTGAGTAAGACAAAATAATAATCGAATTACGACAATGGAAAGAGCACAATTTGCCTAATCGAATACATTTTAAACTCTATTTGATGTTCATCGTTTCTTACTATGTGCACTGTTTATATTAATAGAAAGGAAATTTATATTTGATTGTGTCGCTTATCCAATTTGATAACGATATAAAAGAGGATATCGCTTTGTTCCTCTAAAAGGTTATACTTTTAAAGTATCATGTATACAATTTCCTGTGCCTAAATGAAAGGAAATAAACAATAATACATTTGTGGTCTCTACTATTGTCTTCCGCTCTTACCTGTGTGTAAAATGTGTGTTATATACAATTTTAATTTTGTACACAATATTATTTCGTGGTAAAAACAAATTAAAGACAGTAAACGGGTTCCAAGTGTATCTAAAAATTTAACAAAGTTTAATTTTAAATGATTTTTATTTGTCAGCGTAAGATATTATTACCCCGCATCGACAATTATTGCAGATTATTTTTAAAATTTTGTTGCTGAATTTGTTGCTAGTTCATATTCCTCCAGTCTAATTTTTTGTGTAAAACTGCTTATTGTTAACGCCTAAATTTATATGTAATTTTATGTTTCGATCGAACTCGTTGGTATTTTTCATCGGATCTGCGCTGCTTATAGTCTCAGAAGACCAGATTGCCAAAAAATAATTCAACACAAAAAAATAGACTAAGATATATGTAGTTGTTTTTAACATAGAAGTTAAAATCCACAAAAATCGATTACCGCCTCACTTTGGGAGTGCAGTTTAGTTAAATATAATTATGTTACCCTAGATTTTTTGATTACTTATTCCCGGAAACAATAGGTAAAGTGAAATTATTCAGTGTAAGCTATCTGTAAAAACGAATTTTATGATATACAAGAACCGCTTCTTTCTCATATTGTTTTCGTGTATCTACAAACTAATATATATATATAGAAAGGAAGGACAGATAGGAAATATAATCGTGCCAGTAACATTGTGCTGTTGAAATTAAATGCGAATCTGTGTGTGATGAGTTAAAGCCTAATTGGTGGTCCGGGCTACAAATAATGAATTGCGTAATAAGTACCGCATGAGGAATTAAACGATAAGTTGTTTCTCAAAGTACCATCAATTTCAATCGGATTTCCGTTATCCTTGGCATAATTTACTCGTGTAATTTTTTGGTTAAGCAACGTTTATGCATTTTAAATGCGAATTGTAAAATAAATCATGCATTAAAACATAAATTTCTTATAAAGCAAGAATATGAAAAAAGGTGATCAAAACTCTATTTTATTTTTGCTAGAACACATCTTACATAAAAAAAAACGAAAATTGAAACCATGCCCTGTAAATAAGGACAAATTGGAAGCTATCAGGGTTTAGATATGACGTACGACTAAAACTACTCGTGAAGCAATTTAACAAAGAACCGACAATGTAATTACTAATGAAAGCGATGAAATCATGTGTCGCATAGAACACATAAATCCATTTATCAAACGCGCGGCGAGATGGTAGGGCATGCCGATGTTATTACAATACACTGGGATGCACAACTTGCTGTTCTTGAGAAGAATAATAATTAAAATCGATAATCAATAATCCACAACCCAAACTGCCGGTAGAACCAATAACTATACTAAAGCCAGTACCGATGGAAATTATAAGCAACTGTACTCGCCTACATTTGGAATTCATAAATAAAATTGTGCAGCCGACATTTCCAATCAAGTAAAATGTATGCGAGACTACTAGAGGTGAGAGCCACATGTTTAATTTTGCTTTGCATGATTACAATTTGCGGCTTCATCCTCGCCAACCAGTTTGCCGTCGTGTTCTGATGATGATCATGGAAGGACGAAACACGTCAGTGCGTGTGACCGACGGTAGTTTTGCAATGTTGGTCGAAGAATGGTTAAATTCAATTTTATTGGTGCTTATTTTAAGCTCTCAAACTTGATTTAAAAATAATTATAGACATTTCACTCTAGATGAGTTCTGTCGTTAAAAAAAACGATTTTGTAAATACTTGTTTTATAACTTAATTTTAAATTGAGACATGGCTTTTTCCTCATAAAAAGTTGTTTATCCACTTATCTTGCACATATAATTCCCTAGTAGAGAATTTATTTTCATCAGTAAAATACGATGTCATTGAAAATGTGTGATATTGATAAATTCAAAAGTTGATAATGAATACTTAAAAATGTGATATTGATTTCTTATGATTAAATTGGAATTTGATTTTGATTAGTTGGGCGTTTGATAATGTTTATTTATATATTTGAAATTGCTTAATTAGAAGTTTTATAAAAAAAATTCAGACATCAGTGATACAATTGAAATGCCCCTGTTCGTGTCTGATCTTTATTTTTGTAAGTGTCACGTTGAACTACAACAATTACTCACCCCACCTTCATTTGATATGAGATTAAGTGAATGGCTTCTATTAAAATTAGGGAAACATTTTGTGGAAATGCATTACGAGCATCTGCCATATATTGTGATGCCCACGGCATTAGCGTAAAGACATAATAAGAGCTGAGTTATTTAATTGCTCTGGAAGATTTGCACGTTTTTTGTTGTCATATTCATAGACGGTTTTTGTATTGATACATCAAGAAACTATGCAGGCCGTCTTCTTCTGGACAGCGCTCGTTATAGGCTGCAAATAATCAAAATATATAATCACTTGATATAAAACACAAAATTACTCTTCGTAATATCAACCTCCGAACGTGCAAATAAAAAAATTATACGAATCAACATCACCAGTTGAATATGATGAGAGAATTTACGTCGTGCAAAAATAGATGCGTGGATTGATTGAGGTTGACTAGAAACTAGATGCGATATTGCTATTCGTATGATATTGTAATCTATAACAAGTTTTGAAACTTAAATCAAGATATGAACGGAGTAACATTTTTTTTTTCTTGAGTCTGAAAGCCCCATAGATGCCAGATCGCTCGAAGTCCTAAAATTCACAGTAGAGTCTGATAGGCTTATATTACTATTTGTGTCTCCTAAGTTCAAGTCCACAATGTCCTGCACTAACCAACTTGTGTCCTCAGATTTAATATCGGTCTCCATGACTTTATGGTATAACAATTAAATCAACACTTAATGTTAGGCAATCGGAATGCGAAATTGGAAAGCGGTATCTCCAAACAAATAATCTGGAACGAAATATACGTGAACAACAGAAGAAATCAAATATACCTGTTCCAAGGCGTCACCTTCAATATTATATTATATCAGAACAAAGGCAATTGATGGAGTAATATATTTGATGATGATGTAATCGTTTACTAGAGAAAATGTTAAAATGCAGCAGACCAAATTATTATATATATATATATATATATATATATTTATATATATATATATATATATATATATATATATATATATATGTATGTATGTGTGTGTGTGTGTGTGTGTGTGTTTGGTTAGAAGGAAAATGCAGTTCTTTTGTAATATTTGTCATAAATCGTTGAACAATAATACATTTTAAAATAATTCAATGAATGGATATTAATTTGATCAAATTGTCCAGTCGTTTTCATTGAATCCATGCTTCGTTATTTAGAAAAGCCACAATCTCAACTAAATACTCCTACGAATACAATAATGTGTCAGTGAGTTACGGAGACATTATTCCGAAAGAGACGACGATGTTATGAACGAATTGTCGTCCAAGAAACATAAAGAATTAGTATTTTTTCAGTGAGTATCAGAATTTCTTTTCGACCCAATTATATTTCAATAAAAGTACGTTTATGGTTTAGAGTGCCAGTCTTTTGAGTCTGCTCGTTGGGACTAAATAATATAACATAAAAAGGAACATGTTTACAGGATGTACCAAAAATAACGTATGCGTTTCAAAAGCCCTTGAAGTTTCCCAACAAATTTTATACATTATAATGTTTGGCAGCCACTATTTGCATATAAAACGTTTTAGTGGACAAATTATTTGAATTTACAGCCATCAAAATGTGTGCGTTTTCGACTCTGACAAAACGACGCTTTGAAAATCTACATACTTTTGCAAGTCTTGTGCATAAAATATGGAAATATAGTTTGTCAGGAAATGCATATTTATTTATATCAAATCTTTTTTAGGCGCCCGCTAACAATAGATTCGATTGATGCGCCCTTTTTGACAGGTGGTGCTCGATGTTCTGGAATGTGAACATATTTTGATATTATCGCATTTTATTCCATGCTGCAAATTACATTCCGCACAATTATTGACGAAAGTCTACAATTAATATTTTTAACTATTTAAAAAATGTTTAAGGTAAATTAAATGGAAATGAAGTTTATTTTTTAAAAATGGTAGCAATTAATTTAATGTCTAGTAATATTAATGCGAGCCAGCTAACTTCCTAATTATGTATAAATTCTTGATTGCGAAGAACTAACTTGCGTGAATTTACTTTCAAATTGTGACGCGTCCGTTAGAAGTCTAGTAATATTGTTCTTGTGGGATATGCCAGTTTTAGCGGGAATTGGCTACATTCTGGTAGTAGCTATAACAACGCCAAAAGCCAAAAATCTGATTTATCAAGTAATGTTGACTAAAATTGGATGTGCAATCTCCTGTATGTTTGTATATTAAAATAATATTAGACCATATTTAATATAATCGAAGACACAGTACAACTTCAAACCTTAATCGTATTATAAACTATTTACCAATGTGTTAAATTCTGCAAAAACGATTAGGTCCGAAATAGACAATTTAATATTTCTTTAATACTCATTGCATCATTAAATAATAATCAAAACATAGTAGGTCTTCGTTTCAAAGAACTAGGATATACGGTGCAGTGTGTTTGACATTGCCTGCCATCAGACGAAAGAGTTTGTGTCGTATTAGAAAAATATTCCAAAATCAACATTAACAATACGCACCATGTGAACATGCTTTTCTTGCATACATGTTAGTTTAAAAAGTTGTTGCGTTGCTGAGTATTTCACGACAACCTGATTTGTATTTTGATCAAAACAGGATTTTTCTCAGCTATTGTTTTCAGCTGAAACATTTAAGAAGCGTTACCCGGTGGCCTTCTTCAGTCCAAGCATCATCATACAATCTAAATAAACACCAATAAAACAAATTTGAAATTTTTTCATCAAAAGCACTCCATTTATATCTATGACTGAATAACCTCGTATTAGCTACAGACGTTTGACGATAAATAAACGCCTCGTGTATGTTTATATGCCATGAATGCTGATTATTCTGTTAAGCACAATCAAATACACACATACATCCGTATAAGTGAAGCTACAATGAACTAATATCAATTAATCCTTTGAACGCACCAGACTAATTGTTTCGTGTTTATTCTTTGTGTGTGTAATACACACAAAGTTAAATATACGTGCATACAATCACAGGGCCATCTTCGCGAAGCTTCAATGAAAGAATGTTAGTCTAAATTTTGCAATCGTCACTCTACCTGTTTTACTCTCACCGTGTGAAATGACGTAAATAATGGTTAAAAACGTGGTTAGAGAATGGATCAAAACAATGCAAATCCACTCATTGTATGTTCTCAATAAGTTAGGCAAGCAAAAAGTTTAATTAAGATTAAAATAAATGGAGGTGAGGCATGAAAATGAAGGAAATTACCCAATAATAGGAGGAAAATTGAAGTGAAAATTGATAATTAAGTTAAATTCCATTATAAATAGGTAAACTCAATGAGTTAATAGATCCAATAAACTAAAATTATATAATGGATGAAATTTTGAAATTTGGAATTGATAATAAATCATTAACAATGAGTAAATTTATAAACCCCCATTTAAACTAATTTTAATCCACTATTCTGAAGCTTTTGATGTAGCTAATTTCAAGTTGCATTACATACACGCGTTGCATTCCAAATGAGACCTAGTGATTTTTCAAAGTTGTTTCAAACAAAATACCCCGTCTTCGCTTCATTTTGAACGATTCGTCATGTTTTTACGACTGCCTAACACATTGCAAATACAATCATCCAAATTAACCGGGTTCTTTCTCTTCAATTCATTAATATAGTAATATGTTCATACCTACATGCCGTTATTTCTTTTTCTCCTCGAATCTTGAATGAGCAGATGGTTTCACGCAAATGAATGAGAGTTAAGTCTTTGCATTGGAACTCAAACAAGCGTAATTTATTTAAAATTTTGACTTTTTCTCTTTGGTTGAAAAATTTACTACCCAGAATGAGTGGAATGTCAACAAATTAAGCTGATTTTTTATTCCAGTGTTGTTTCGTTCAATTTCTTGCTTATTTTAGGGTCCAGTAATACCAAGCTCGTAAGAACATCGACTTAGAATTAAATTTAATTATGATATTAATCATTGTTACCTGTGTCAACTTATGGGGGAAATCATTTGCTCTGAATATTTTACAAAGCCAGCTTAATCCTAACACGCTATGCGTTATAAATGCCAATATGTAGCTCCTTATTTTCAATGATTCCGAGGTGCTAATTTTCATCGAAAAATAATAAATTGACTTCAAATTAGAAAGCATCTCAGTGTTAGTGTTCTTCTAGCACTCTCTGAATGAAGGCTAATGAGATCGTGGATTGCGAAGAAGACGAAAACCATTGATAATTGAAACGTCATCCACGTCACTGGTGGAAATCTTTCTCACTGGGGACGATAAATTTATGTGAAATTATTACAAAAAATACATCGTTATTGAATATTTTCAGCATGCTCATTGAATACACGTTATGATTGATCCTGTAGGACGCCAAGATTTTATATTATCTAACATGGTTACAATAAAATATAAGTTTGCAACAATTTTTTAGTTGTAGAAAACATTATTCTATTAATCTATAGCAGTTAAGATTCAGGTCAAATTATCTACGCCCTTATAATTCAAGTTAACGTTTACATAACGGATTAGATTTCAATATTGATGAGAGTAACGCAAATGCTCATAATCAAAATTTCCGAGATTTGTTTTCTTGTTCTATGATCATTTATGCACGTTCGAATGCATAATTCGTCTATTAAAGGCGCTCGGATTACCAAATAATTTTTTTCGTTCTGGCAGCTATCTTAGACAAAGTGAAATATTAATTGCAGTAAAATTTCAATCAATGTTCAACCCCACATTACATTTTGGCTATTTTTTCGTGTACTTAACTACTCGTTGGCTGCATTTGTATGTAGTTAAGCTCTAACTTTGAGTACATACATTTATATAATGCTGTTAAAAAAAAAATTATGTGAGGAGGGATTGAAATATTTTTGGTCAGTTTATTGAATAGCAATTGACATTTTGCAATGTTTTTTACGAATAAGCATCAATGTAAGGAACAAAAATGAAATTTGATACAATTTAAGATTTCAGCTAGTTTTTACCAGCTCCTTTGATGTTTCATACCATTGCACGATTTCTCCTTAAATTCTAGAGGAAAAATATTAATAAATGTTTGCATTTAATGATTTATAATTGCCCACACTTTATCTGGCCTATCATTTTAAATTGGGTCGGAATCAATTTATATCAGAAAATATTTTAACATTTCGTACATTATTTTCAATAATACATTTATTATATTTATTGCTTTTATTTTTATTATTATTATTATTATTATTAGTAGTAGTAGTAGTAATAGTAGTTGTAGTAGTAGTACTAGTAGTAGAAGTAGTATTAGTAGTAGTAGTAGTAGTAGTAGTAGTAGTAGTAGTGCTAGTAATACTAGCGGGACGTACATTATTTGTAATCAAAAATTGAGATTTAGAGTATTCACGGTTTTCTTTCGTGTGGTAAATTTGCACTATCAGTCCAGAAATTATCCGAATGATCCTATTTTCCATGTGTGCAATGAGCTCGTCTTCCCGGTGGTTGGAATTTGATTCGTCCCTCACTCATGAATCTTCCATGCCATTCGTACTAACCATTGGAAATGAGGTACGATCTAATCTTCGTTGACTTTGTTAATTTTACTATTATATATATAAATATTTATATATAATTATTATCTTATTTTAACATTTTTTATTATTATATTAATATTAATAATATTATCTTTATTTATATTAATAATTTGAATATTATTTTTTATTAACTTTTAATGTTAATTATATTATTATTATTATTATTATTATTATTATTATTATTATTATTTTATTATTATATTTATTAATATTATTACCAACACTATCAATACAAATTCCTCTATACATATCATTAATACGATTAATTCTACTGCTACGATTACTGTTACAGCTACTACGTCTTTTACTCCTACTAGTCCTACGGTATTATTATACTAACATTAATAAAATATTAATGAAAATAATAAATTATTTATTTTCATTATTTAAAACGTTATTTGTCTGAAAAATTCGATTAAAGTTTTATTTTTATGTTGTGCTGCGTTTTTAAAATCGTTGTCTGTTACTTTGATGCAGTAAGACAAAAAAACGAATTCAAGACAAATGTTATGATTTACAGATGAATTGAAGATTGATTGACTTTAAATTTTTAATTTTAACTGTTTCATCTCTTGGGGTTTTCTGTCTTGACCATTTTGTGAACATTTATATTGCATAATATTATTTAAATAAGACACTGGTAATTAAAAAAATATAAATAAAATTCCATTTAACCATCAGTTAAAAGTGTCCTTTATTTTAATTAAATCTCCTCTTGTTGACTGTGCATTTTGCAAAATTCACATTTTTTAACAAAAAATCAATATATATATATGAAACGTTTGAGGATGTCAAATTGTTATTCCATGTATAAATAAAATACACAATCTCACAAATGCACACAGGCATTGACAGTACAATAAAGTGAAATTGTGAAAATACATTTTAATTTTATCAAATAATAACACTTTTAAAGAAGCATTGATTGCGCTTGCGGTGATAAAAATTATTTAAATCAAGTTTGCGTTGCTTGATATAACCACTCTGTGCGAATTTAGCGCAGAGGATAGATTCCCAGACTCGGAAATGAATATGCCAAGATTTGATCCTTGTCCTCGTTAAAAATTATGGATAGTCTTGAAGTGTTCCTAAAATAGACGAAAGCGGTCTACTTGAGGAAATGACATTTTTATATCATAAAATGCTTTCTCTACACTGGAAAAAACTAAACGAAATGTGATTTATGTTTTCGTCAAATTCGCATCCTTGATTTGAATTAAAGACAGTATTATTTTAAGAAGCCTATTGTCGATATTGTTCCAAAAACTTCCTTAGTAAATAATCCATTACATACAATTATTGCAAATGGATCAAAAAATATAATTAAGGCGTTTTGTAGAACGTATATTTATTTAATAAAATAATATTATGCAAATGAAAGCAATTGAAATTGAAGAATTTTATGTATATTTAACTATTAATGTGAATTGTTGATCGACTTATTTAACATAGTACAACTAATTGGATAAAAACGTTTAAATAATTACATTTTAAAGACATTTTTGGAGTACCAATCATAAAATTTCTCACTTTCATTTACGGTACCGGATTATGGTATAATTTTTATATATATTATTACCATTAAAAATTTGGCTTAACGCTTACATGGAATCAAATAAGGTGGAAACTTTTGAAATAAATCATATAACGTGGGCATAGCGAAAGAATTATGTGACTTAATAAAAATCACCACGTATTACTATATTTTCTTTGAAAAACCAACATTTAACTACATTTAAAATATCAGCAGAAATGCAAACGTGAAAATCTACGCGCCGTTAAATGCAACACCGTTGTTATTATGGAGATATCGGACTATTTACAAGACGATGGAGAACCAATTGAAAAATATTATAAAGTTCACACATCTGGAGGGTAAATCAGATGAAATAGAGAAAGTTCGTCACGTAATAATAAAAGGAAATAAAATCTTAAATGATACCGGTTTAATTGAGGAGGCTTTAGCGCAGATGCTCAAACCGTTTGGATCATCTACACCGTCAATGTTCGGAATACCACCAACGCACAAAAACATAATCTTATAAAACCACACTAATAAATGGCCAATTAGCCGTTCCATGCATTGACTAAATGGTTTATCAGTATATCGTAAATATTGCGCAAACTAATGGGTAATTAAATGAAAAATACTTTTACGAAATTAGATTATTCGAAATTACCTGATCTGCTAATTGATTAAGGTAGTAATTCTTCCGGTCGTTTTCTTTCTTGAACAATATATTTCGTCTGCCGTTATAGGCGGTCTTCTTTAAATGGTCGATCCTCACCATTTTTACAAAAATACTAATGAAGCAAGTACGATATTTCCTCTGGCCCTATCATTTATAATTCCAGTGAATGATAAATCTGAATTATAAATGATAGGGCTTCCTTCATAAGTTTTTTTTTAAAACTGATTAGGTTTGACCAACTGAAGAATGTTGCCGATAGCGGCAACCCAAATATATTAATTAAGAGAAAAATAAATGGAATCATAATTGCGTTACTTGAAACTCAGATCAGGTAATAGTTAATTATTCGTTTGCCGATTTCTATGAATTTTTAATAGAATTCAATTTATAAATGTTAATAAACGATAATGGTGACATTTGATGTTCTGTCTCGTTTAAAAATGATCCAATTGAAGAAACCGTTGATATTATAGTGCAATCATTAGACTAAAACATATTCACATCTAAGTTTGCACGTAACTTACGGTATTATGATGATATTATGCTTGATCTATAAAACAAATCGCAAACACGTATAGTGTTCCTTAGCCTCAAAAAAGAGCAAAAAAATATCAATTTCATTTCAGATCATGAGATAGATCATATGCATCGTCTTCTTAGATGTACAAATAAGGAAGACGGTTATGTTAAATTAATTAGAACATAGTTCAATACTTCAACATGGTCTGCCTAATAGAAGATTCGTGACATTTCAATTTGAATCCTGAACTGTTCGCGACTGTTTTTGTGAAATGATTACGAATATGTTTAAGGAAAAACTATTTGAAGTCTAATGCTTGACCATGTCAAAGGATTAATTAAATTATTAAAAGAGAAAATCAGAAGACTTTGGCGTATTTCGGACCTCAATTTCCTATTTAAGAAGGATTCTCTCTTCCGCACAACACAAAAGGACGCTAAACTAACTTCAACATGCACATATAATACAGCCAAAGCGAGAGCGTTATTTAATGTAACACAAAATTTAAAGTAAATGCACGGTTAATGTCGACCTCAAATATTATTCAACAATATACATATGAAAGAGGACGATCAACTTACGTATGCCGACCGATATGAAGTTTAATTTCTCGAATGAAAGAACCGTGCAACCTGAACACTGTTAAAGTAATATGGTGAATAAGGGTAGCAATTTCACTACATAACGATTAAACCTAGCATTTATGTTCTCCGGATTTAGCATTAACGATATTTACTACTTGCGTTAACAGAAAAGGTAATAGCCACATCTTATCAGAGCATCACCTCTTACACTAATAGTCCCTTTTATCGTAAAAGGCTGTCAAAAAATTGTTTCAACGAAAGTGGAGAGAACAGTCGTTTTGACACTCGACATAACTTAATACACTAAAAAATGCCATTAGATCTCAAAATGCAAATAAATAATCAAAATTACACAGAAAAGTTTATTCTTTTATTTATGCAATCTTGACCAAAAGCGTTGTTATGCTATGCTTCGCGTAGACTTCGTATCTAACAATTTTTCAAAATTCACTGATTTAAATTCCGATCAAGTCTCTACCAAACAAATAATGTCTTAAAACATGAATGATGCAAAACGCGAAACAAATGTAGATAGTTTACAAGAAATGACGGATGGATTTATAAGTTAATTCAAATAGTGATAGAAATTCAATTAAAATTTATTATCAAATATATTTCAGCTGAAATTACGTGCTAGAACTAAATGGTCAAGCCGAATAGTTATGCAAACTACAAATCATTAGATTTTGTGTCCTTTAAAGAACTGCCTTCATAACAAAAGCGGTCTGGATAAAAAATAAAGTAATTCAATATAAATAGGTCAGCTATAGCACCAATTTGAAAAGAAACCTGTGTATCATTGCGTACATGTTTGATTAAATCGTTCGTCCAGACAGCTAACTATGGTCATTTATATCAAGTTTTTAGGATAAAGGTAAAAACTAATACCATTGCATCTAATAACTCGCATAAAATATAGCAACTGTCATCAGGTAGATGTTCTGACGCGTTTTGATATTTTATGACCGTTATCTGGTTAAGGTGATATACCGAGTTACGAGCACTAAACCGCATTGCACAAATACGGAAAAAATCAATTATTCAACTTCTTAACTCTATTTTTCACGTATAAATTTCACAAAACTTTTCTATTGAACAATTTCTATGCAATCACGAGCATTAATTTAAAAAAATCTTTTGACATTAATACAAAATTTATAACAATGCACAATCACAGTTTGCACGTTTGGGTTAACAGTTAGCTAAATAAAGTGCGGATTAAACGTATATGATCATTGAAGCAATAGCCACCTTTGAGACTAAGAACGCACAAAAGGTCCTATCTAGGGCTCTTCTCGCCGAAGCGCCCATATTAGGATGAATCAGGCAGCAAAACGATAGAAGTCGACTTTGAGCTGAGGTGAACATAATTTAATTAATATTTGTAAATTTGTTTTACTAAATCGACGCTCTTTATCCGAGCAAAATACTATCTATACTTGATTAAAAATAAAGCATTTGTGGTACCTTTAAAAATGGCTTCTAGTGGATTGGAATCGTTTATTCAAGGGCTGATTGCACAAATAAACAATATGACTACAGAATTCGGCATATTTAATTGTCGTCTGGATGATACCCTGATAATAAACTCCGAGGGAATCCGCGTACATGGCCCAACCAATTTAGGTGGACGCAACAGTCATCATCTGCGCATAACGGCAAACTGTCTGACGAGGATCAATCAGAGATTCATATACAAGATTTGGAATCCCCAGAAAGTTCCGTTTATTACAGAATTTTTAAATGGAGTTATACATGTACATTTAGGTTTCGTTAGCAAACTATAATTACAAATTTTAACCAACGAGTAAATTTTGTTAATTTACTTGATTAGTTTTTGTTATTCAGTTGTTGTCTCTTGAAAAATCATGTTTAATATTAATTAAAACATTTACGACAAAAATTTTGCCGTCTTTAATTAAATAGTCTTTCGAATTTCTCCAAAGTCTGATTTTATCATTTATTTAGTTTGAAAAATGATTACATACATACGTCACCGGTTTATATGCAAAAGGTACATAAAAGAGCGTTTTAAACTCTACAATTACCATCAACAGGGTAGGTATTTAAAAATAACTCGCGAAAATTTACGCCATGATAAGTTTTGTTGCAGTTTCATGCATTTCCCTAAGGTGGCGCCTCATAGTTGCCCAGTTATTAATTGTCTTAAATTTATAATAAGCTTCGAATTTTTTTAAAAGAGAAATTAGTAACATTTCATGTTTGCTCTAATAAAATTAATGAGCAGAGACATGGGGTGATTGCTATCAAACAAGCGATTATTAGATACTCTAAATCATTACAATAAAATGGGTTTGTGTAAGCACTCATCCAATTGAATTAACGAAGTTAATTTTTGGCGTGCATTTCAATAATGAAATTGTAAATGTTTTGAAAATATTTCAATAATAGCTTAAACCGTTCAAATAGTTAATTATTTACCACATAGGCATATTTAGTTATTTTATTTGTATTTCTAAGGTATTCGTTAAATAACATATATTTAGACATCCGACATCGAGATAATATACCTCACTATCTTTCTAAACTAAACGCCTTACATGTAGCAGTTAATATTCGACTTGAAAGATTTCATTAACTTTATTCCACATCGTTCAAATTTCTTTGTTAAATTCATTCCCTAACATTTTCTGCATAAAGTAAACATAAAATTCGCATTCTTCTCCGAAAGAGCTTTATAGAAATTCAGTGAATAACAATTGCAACCCCATTTATAATTCGTTTGACACAAAAAAATCTGCATGTTCTGGGTAGAAACAACGTAACTGCCACGTGTCTCAATAATATTAAGCTGCCAAATACAGAGAAGCAACTAACGAACACAAAAGAGGGACATTCCTTAACCTCAGAATAGTATAAGAACGTTACATTTAATTAACTAACAATCGAAGCGACAATATTCTGACACTTAACATTTTCCCTTCTTTCAATTTTTAACAATAAGTAGATTGAAAATAATAATTTGTAACGATTAAAGACCAATGTTAGGTAGTTATATATATATATATATATATATATATATATATATATATATATATATATATATACTAAAATAAACTGGAAAAATTATTATATATATTGTTAGCTTAAACTAAATATTGCGTAAGTTAGAAAATGAAATTCATCAAGTAAGATCTATTTCTGCCCATATTAGGCAATTATATTTACGTGCTAGAATTCTGAATAAAAGACATAAATCTGGCCGCCATAAAATTTTGATTATAGAACAGACATAATGACATTTGTAGAAGTGATATTTTATTTAAGTAAATTAGCAGAAATTTATTATATATATATATATATATATATATATATATATATATATATATATATATATATATATGTTTTCTGTGTAAACAAAAAAGTTTAAAGCCTAGATAATGAAATTCATGAAGAAGTATCGTTTCATAATTATTGTAAATCGCTAAATACCTGAAAAAATTTGCTACAATTGAGGCTTATGAACCTGAGTTACATTTGTATGTGTCTCGCACCAATATATCGGCGTTACCCCACGCCGTTAAATCCATACATAATTTTGTATCCATTGTGAGTATAATATTTGATTATCTTATTTTTGTGATACATATGTTTAATTAATAAATACTAATATTCGTTCTTATCGTTATCCATTTCACTTCCAAATTTTCTAGCTGTAGAATTGATATTTATTGTTTCTCTATTTCGCTACAAAAAGTATCTTAACTTGACCAAAATGGTAGTAATTTACATATCAAAGACACGCAATCAATAAGTGGTTAATAAAATATTCAACATAAATAGTCAGTCAAAACTGACAAATTCCTTTAGATTTTTTGGTGCACAGCTTGTCTATTGCATGGATTGATAGGTTTTCACTGGTTCCGACACACTGAAACCGCTAATAAATAGATTGTCCGAAAATTCTGTTGAATTTTGTTTTTCCGGGATAAGTGACAATCAATCAAACAATGCTAAAGGCAAGCTGATGTCCTGGAAATATAAAGAAATCAAGATTTTACCGACATATGAGTGTTATCAATTGTCCCGCAATAGACTATTCGTATACCACTTGAAAGATGACAGCACTGCGCAATGAAAAGTATCGCTTAAATATTGTCAGATATCGTTTCCAGTTCAGCCATATTAGAAAATTAGCAATATATGTTCTATCGTTGAGAAATTGTCGAATTTAACATTGGTTCGTCGTCTTCTGTGCTCTTGGATTCACGTGAAGTTATAACTTTGGGTAAGTTTTATTGTAGGAAACCGCCTCTTAACATTTCAATTTAGCTCGCGTTCTGGTGAAAAGCAGCATTTGTTTTTCCAAATTAGTCATTTAATTATGTTATTTAGTGTTTTTATTATTTGAAAAAATATACCGAATTGTGCAGGTTCACTGCTCTTTAATTTTTAATTATATGTTATGATTTGAATACTGCCAGCTCTTGGAATTAACATTGTTCAAACCGACTGTTTTAGAGACGCTCATTAAGTTTCTTATGAGATGTAGTTTTTGGAAAACTTGGAATTCCCTGTGATAACCAATGTGGTGTTCGGCTATCGAACCACTTTCATGACGGGATCTCCATCGTCAGTCCATCGACTTGCGAGAAATATTGACTACTTGGCGCTTTTTAGTAAAGTGGAAATTTCAGATAATTTGTAATTATCAGCATTATACGGAATTTCGTCGATTAAATTACAGAGGAATATGGAAATTTAGAAGACTGGGTTTCTTTATCTGAGGTGCTGGTTTAATATAAACACTTTTGAGTGGCTTTTGAATTTTTACTGCCGCCTGTTGCTTTTCGTTTTCCAATATGCCGGAGTTTTATTGAGGCCATTTATTTGTTTATTTGTCTAACTTTTTTAGCATGAAATAACCACAAATCTGTTATATATATATATATATATATATATATATATATATATATATATATATATATATATATTTCAATAAAAAAGTTAATTCATCAATTAGACGGATATCATGTTTATTGGTGAATCTCCACGTACTGTCTATAATTTGCCGCAGTCACGGCTCTAAATTAAGCACGTCTGCTACGATATCTTGTACTCTCGCCAATGAGCCAAACTGTCGCTCACTACACACAGTTTTCAGTTATATAATAAATATTGTTTCTTTGTCAGACTTTCCCTTAGGCGGAGTTCATATGGCATCCCTTTATAATTATAGTACCAACAAGCCAGTCACAATCTCTCATTATAGAACAAACATCGTGCTATATGGGATGTGGTATTGGAATAAACCTTTATACAATTAAACGAATATTGGTTGCGCCACCGCTGATTGAAATAACATTAATCAAATTTGCGATCTTGTTATAAACACCTGACCCATTAAGTATTGGTTAAATTTTAATTTACCTTGCGCAGCGCTGTCATTTATTAATTTTATTTCGCATATTTATTGTACGGAATAATTAAAAGCACATAGAGATCGGTAAAATCATAGTTCGTTTACATCTCCAGGAGCAGAGATTGTTTTATTGGGTTATCTCTTCTGCCTTCACTCAGAATCCGTCCAACAGCTGCTTGACTGTAAACGAAAATGGAACCAGATTTTCAGAATTTTCCAAATTTTCCGGACTTCATTTCCAATCCCATCTTCAGTGTTGACATCAATCTAACAGGAAGAAAGAAATTTTCAGAAGTGGATTTTTCTAACATGAACATAAATATATCGACCATGCCAGGATCATCTTTGGTGTCTTTAAAGTTTCCCGTTTATAATGAATAATTAACATACCTTGTGAAGAGTATCCCGCATTACTTTAAATCATTCTAATGTTTGTAACCTTTTTCTATTATAATAATGTAAATAGATAAACGGTGAGTAATATAATGAAAATGATAATAAAAGCAGGCCGGTGCAATAAAATTGGAACAACTTAAATTACAATTCAGTTGAAATATCCAGCTCACTATATTGCACATTGATAAAGGCAAAACGGATTTAATATATATATATAACTGCTTATAAATTATGCTTCAGTTAATTGATAGCTTCTGCAATACGAATTTTATTTTAATCCTCTCCTTAAACAACATCATAAAATCCAATTGCTTCTAAATGCAATGTATGTGACAATGCGACTGTCAATTGTGTAAAACTTGCTTAATTTTCAATGGAGTTATAAAATACGGCCACTGACAAAAATAATGTTGTCTCTAAAGCCTAAGCAACTTTCGTAATATCTTTACGTACGTATATATCCAATTATAAGCATAAATCTGCATTTATGCTATTTTATATGCTTGTATATATATATGTGAAGCATAGAGTATAAATGTGTGTATTGAATACATCAATTTGATAACCTTTAGCAGAAAACAGATTAAGAATAATTACAATGAATAAAAATTTACCGTAAATTTTTTCATATCTTTTCAATTCATGTCGGGTATCCAACTGTAAAATATGAAATAAAATTTACTTCATGAATGTTTAATAGAATTAAAAGTTGCGCGCGCATACTTTTTTTACAAGTTTAAATAAGTTCATTCGCTGAGGCAATATTTGAAGCCGCTTCATCAAAGCCATACCTTTCTGATTGTAACAATATGTGAAATAATTAGGTTTGGTTTAAATGTGTTACAATTTAAACGCTCATTTTTTGTTTTCATATTAAAATTGTTTAAATTTTACTTTTCGACAGAATTAATACATACGTGTTTTATTTTGATGTCGAACTGATTTGTTATTTTAAAATAAGTATTTTTATTCTACGTTTCAAAGTGTCTTGCCAATAAACTGTAAATGCTGCTTATTTGACGGATATGAAAAGCAGATATATTAGTTTTATTTAAGGCATTTGTGAGTAAAAATAGATTCTTAAATTTGAATCTGTTAAGTATCCGTGAGTCGCCAATCTTTTAATTCTATAACATTGCTAACTTTTTAATTATTATTCCAAATTGAATAGGGCACTTTGTTCAAAAAGAATATTGGCATTAACTTTTAAAAATCAGTTCCACTGCATTCATGAATATAAAAATCGTTTAATTTTGCAAATAAGCCGTGGATGTATAATTGAAAATCGATTGCGAACTAATGCGTTATTATATTCGCTGGTTAAATATACGTACACCATAAATTGTTCGGCAAGTTACGTGTGCAGAGTTTGATCACGTAGATCTGCTTTAAAGCCCTCAAACTTTAATGTTGTGCACTGAAATATAACCTGCATGGTCTAACATTTCAATCGCTTCTATGTGTTTGAACTGAATTTTAACAAGTTTACGGATTCATTAGGGAAACGGAGAAATATCCTTTATATTTAAATAATGCCTTATCACGAAAATATGTTTATACAGAATTGTTAAAAAACAATACCGTTTGACAGAGTGAAGCTCGCTTAAAATAGTAGCTTCTGATAATAATCAATGACAGATTGTGTGGGCGGCCATAAGAATTCATTAACTCAATTTGACGGATCCGAGCTAAATTCCAGATTCCTTTAATTAAAATTCTCATAACTGAGCTAAACTACCATCAGTCGCGCGAACTCGCATGGTTTGTCCTATCATGGTAATCTGCAAATTAAGATAGCGATCTGTCAAACGTGGATCAAACCGCAATGCATTTATAAGATCGAAGGGCATCAGTAAATTCTTCTGAATTCAGTTTTGCCATGGCACATGACTGGTCAAATATAAAGGAACTAATATTTATTGCAGGTACCGTTCTATTATCCCACATTCTTCACCCAAATATATAGTGGTTAAAGGGCGTAATACCGGCTCCTACTGATGAGTCGCCAGGAAGCACGAAACGAATGTGCATGAGATTATACTTTCCGTTCATGCTGCCTTAGGTTTATCATTCTGGTCACAACTGAACTAATTTGTTACTAGGTTCGCAACACCTAATACATACATGCATAAATATTGGTTCTCCGCAACAAACATCATTTAACTATTCTAACAAATATAAGCTATATGGCAGGAAATTTATTCAGGAAATGCTGCCAGTGTAAATAAGTAATTGCAATTCATTTTGTAGACGGGTTTCATCCTAATTGGATCCTCGTCAA